>CAKNYM010030027.1:3329-22697 GCA_932195095.1 Andricus curvator | reverse complement strand
GAATAGAGTACTACCGGGACGGCAAGCATGTTCGTTGCAGATACTTTTTTTCTCACCGACAGTTCGGAAGACCAAATCTGGCGGATGAGACGTTTGTATCTGCATCGGAGAGTATCCTTTATGGATGTCACGTCCTGAATGCGGTTCTGTGGCACGCCCAGGTATGTATAGGTCTCTCCAGCGCAAAGGTGTCGTATAGCGCTTCTGTCAACGAGCTCAGGATCTTCGGGGATGCCATTAAGTTTTCCTTTCTTCAAATTAACCTTGGCGCATTTGTCTAACCCGAACTCCATTCCAATCTCTTGAGTGTACTCTTTGACAATTTTTAGAGCTAGATGTAGTTTCTCTTGATTTCTAGCATAGATCTTAAGGTCATCCATGTAAAATACATGCGTGACCTTATGCTTTCGGTTTTCAGGTTTGCCGCAGAGGTACCCTTCGGAATGGCGAAGTGCGAGAGATAGTGGCAATAATGTGAGGCAAAAGAGGAGAGGGCTCATGGTGTCGCCCTTAAACACACCTCTCTGAAAGGTGATACTGTTAGCATTAATCTCTCTATGCACCTCACAATATGTGGATGAACCTTTAAGCTTTCCAACAGACAGATGATAAGTCTATGGGAGGTTGAATCGAAAGCTTTTCGATAATCAATCCAGGCCATCGATAGAAATCGCTGATAGGGTGCTGCGTCTTTACAGACACATCTATTGATGAGCAAGTTCTCCCGACATCCTGCTACGCCTTTCTTTGAGCCGCGTTGTTCATATGTCTCTCGCCACACAGGTCAAATTGTCCGAACAATCCGACCATTTAGGATAGCTGTGAAGATCTTATACAGTGTGTTCAGACAAGTTATTGGCCTGTAATTCTTAGCGTCAGTTAAGTTGCCCGTCTTCGGCAGGAGCACTGTGCGCCCTTTCACCAACCACTCCGGAATAGGCTCTTCCGACTTTAGATATGAGGTGAAAATGCGGGCAAGATGCTGGTGGGTTGAAGGAAACTTCTTCCACCAGAAGGTCTTGATACCATGTGGCCCCGGAGCGGAATAGTTCTTCATGCCTCTTAATACGTTTGTCACCTCCTTGGTAGTGATAGGTGGGATTCCTCCTCAGGTGTTATGAGGGCATTGCACAGCTCCTTGAAGCTATTTATGTTCTTTGAGCCTTCTTTAAGTGGATGTTGAACTTCGTAATTGATATATATATATATATATATAATTTGAAAAAAAAGTTAAACAGCCACCGCGGTAAATCACACCTATGGCCACGTCTCACAACCGTGAGATGGGTGGTCATAGGCAACGACAAAATCACAACGACAGGCCGGCGAAACCCTCGTGTGTCTTGAGGACACGAAGCGACCCAAGGATGACAGCTTTCTGCATCCATCTCGCAAGTGCCTTGGCATATTTTTGGCACGTGGGTATTGCTTTAAGGTTACGAACCAGTGATAGTTTCGCACCTCCGAGAGCACCTATCACAAGGACAATTACTTGTACCGAATATTTTGGGTACAGTCGTTGTAGCTCTCTTTTAAGGTCTTGATACCTCTCCTCTTTTTCTTTCTCCTTTGCAGTGATGTTGTATTCGGACGGAGCCGAGAATTCGATCACGAATATAGTTCGTTTCTCGAAGTCTTGGAGAACAATGTCAGGCCTCGAGTGCGCAACGGTGACTGCTGCCCGAAAATCGTAGTTTCAGAAAATTTGGCACTTCTCGTTTCGGACAATCGACTCTATCTCTTTTGGAGTGTTCGGCAGGGCAGGGTCGCGGCCAACACCGTAAGAGCGACAAAGATGGTAATAAAGCACTCTTAGGGCCGCATTATGTCTATAGATATACGTCGTTCCCGCGTGGGTCGGACACCCTGATAGTATGTGTTCTAGGTACTCAGCGTGTGCATGACACGCTCTGCATCTATCACTGGGAACTTCTTGACATAAAATGCGCTCACGGTATGCTAAGGTGGAAATGACACCGTCCTGGCATGCGAAAATAAAACCCTCTGTACCTGAATTAAGCCCTGATGATTTGAGGAAAGCAAAAGTTTGCTCCTTCGACAAGGACTGTTTTTCTACATTTCTGTGAAAGTTTCCGTGCATTTTCTTGTCGAGTAGCTCTTGGTGAAAATTTGCAACCTCTGCTTTCTTCACTTTGGTTTTTAGAAGTGAAGCATCTAGATGAAGTAATGCACTTTCCTCACTTCTGATGTTAAAATTCAGGCCAAGGGTCTCGGCCGCTTGCTCCGCGGCTTTGTAAAGGAACGCTCCTTCGCCAATCATCTCGTGGTTCCTGACCATCTTTAGGAGAGGATCTCTGCCATTCGCAACGATGTAAGCTGTACTTAGCACAATCCGGTTATGAAGACACTGGAGATTCAGAAGTCCGCGTCCACCTTGACGGCGTGAAATATATAATCGCGGAACTGACGAATTGATATGCAAGCTTTTATGCATATGCATGACCTTACGTGTAATGACATCAAGGGCCTTAAGCTCGTTCTTCGTCCACTCAACTACCCCAAACGAGTAGAGTAGAACCGGGACGGCAAGCATGTTAGTCGCAGATACTTTGTTCAACGCCGACAGATTGGAAGACCAAATCTGTCGAAGAAGATGCTTGTATCTGCTTCGGAGAGACTCCTTCACTGATGTTACGTCCTGAATGCGGTTTTGAGGCACGCCCAGGTATGTATAGGTCTCTCCAGTATTAAGATGTCTGATAACACTTATATCCACAAGCTCAGGGTCCTTGGGAACGCCAGTAATCTTTCCTTTCTTGAGATAAATTTTGGCACACTTGTCCAAGCCAAAGTCCATCCCAATCTCTCCTGTGTAGTTCTTGACAATATTTATAGCAGTTTGAAGTTTGCTTCTACCAGAGGCATAGATCTTCAGGTCCTCCATATAAAATACATGAGTGACCTTATGCTCGCGCTGATTAGTGTTGCCACAGAGGTATCCAGGAGAACTTCGTAGTGCGAGAGATAGAGGCAAAAGTGTGATGCAAAAAAGCAAAGGGCTCATGGTATCACGTTGAAAGACGCCTCTCTGGAAGGTGACGTTGTTCGTTGTCACACGATAATTTCTAGATGAGATAGTAAATCTAGTTTTCCAAAGAGGCATCAATCTCTCTATGCATCTCACTATGTGTGGATGTACCTTCAAGCTTTCCAACAGACAGATGATAAGTCTATGAGAGGTTGAATCGAAAGCTTTCCGGTAGTCAATCCAGGCCATTGACAGGACGCGCTGATGGGCTGCAGCGTCTTTACAGACACACCTGTCAATCAGCAGATTCTTTCGACAGCCTGCTACACCTTTTTTCGAGCCACGTTGTTCGTACATCTCTCGCCATACAGGCTCAATTCGTCGAACAATCCCAAGTTGCCTTTTTTTTGGAAGGAGTATAGTGCGTCCTAACACCAGCCACTGCGGAATGGGCGTCTCCGACTTTAAATATGAGGTGAATATGCGGGCCAAATGTTGGTGTGTAAAAGTAAACTTCTTCCACCAAAAGTTCTTGATACAATCTGGTCCAGCAGCGGAAAAGTTCTTCGTGCCTCTAAGTGCTTTTTTCACCTCTTCGGCAGTGATTGATGGACATTCCTCCTCAGATTTTATGAGGTTGTCGCAAAACTCCTTGAAGCGGATGATATTTTCAGTATCTTCTTTCAACTCTAGTGTTTTCGGGATCTTGTACACCTCTCTCCAAAAAGTCTCTACCTCCTTGGGCTTGGGTGGATTTTTTACAGAAAAAGGTAGATCGCTGAAGAGGCGCGATGGGTCAGCGAGAAACTGTTGATTCTCCCTGATCCGTCTCTCCCTCTTCTGTATTCTCCTCCTTGCGTCAGATAACAGCCGTATTTTGTCAACAATATGCTGCTTGATTGTCAGTAGCTTTGACTTGTTTAGTGTGTGATTCAAGATCCTTAGTTCTTGGGCGAACTTTCGAACCTTTTCCGTAAACGGTCTACCAGATGTTATGTAGTCAATCACACATTGAACACGGGACGCATTCTGTCTTGCCCATCCAATCTTCTTGTTCAGTTGATGCAAGCGTCTTTTGGTCTTTTGATCCATCGTTGGTTTCAGCCTTCGATTTGAATCAGCTAAAGTTCTCGCAGCACCATAAACTGAGCAATTGATGGTCCAGAGGTCGGACTCTTGCGAGATATCTCCACGAAGGAAGGCATCCATTTCAGCCAGATCTTGGGGCTTAGGAGGAACTTGCATGTTAATGTTCCTTCTAGTAATGAAATTGCGATCATCTCTCAGAAGGTGCCTGCTTTCTGTGGTTGGTCTCAATGTCGCTTCCTCATCTTCGTCTGCAGCTTCATAAAGCAGCGGTTGGGGAAGCGCTCCGCGTACATATCCATTTTTCCGGAGGTAGTCGGCTTGATTTCGCAAAGACTGATGCGAAACGTGCTGAAGCTCTGGGTGTTTCTGGCACCACAGAGTGTGCATACGCGCCATAAAGCCTCCGCGAACAGGGATAATGCTCGCATCGTAGCAGTCTAGCACGTCATCCCTGAGTCGATCCGTCCACTCAATGTGGGCGTTTCGCCGGTTCGTCGTCGTGTTTCCATCTAAATTATTTTCAGCACCCCGAACTCTAGGCTGATCGGCATTGTTTCCCGACCCATTGTCGGGTGCTCTGCGCGTTCGATTGTCTTGAACCGCATCTACAACATTTTGGTGTTTTGGTGGTTTCATTGTTGTTCCCACGAGCAGCTAGGGAAAGGGTTAGTCCGTCCTTGTAGAGCCCCGCGTGCAAGGATAAGGCTGCATACTCTGAGAGGTCGTCCGGTATCCCAGAGTCACCGTTTGAGACACCTAACCCGCGACTGCTTATTAATTATTGTAACCATATTCAGCAGAAACCCTTGGTACAGGAACCCTCTATCCGCAAACCGAGGACGCGTTCGGTGGCTTTGTCATAGGCCCTTCGGTTCTATTCCAAAGGAATCGAAACCGAAACCGAATATATATATATATATATATATATATATTTCGTCTATTTAGAGCACAGTGCTTGAAATATAAATGTAATAGTCGAATTTTTTTAGAGCAATTATTTTAGTAAACAAAGATCAAAACGCATTCTGAAATAAAAGTCAGATTTTCAGTCAGAATAAATTGTTTGAATTATTATCATATTTTATTGTTTCAATCGTTAGAAATAGTATTGAGGGCATACAAAAATTGAATATTTTGAAAAACCACACACGAGATGAAAAATAAAGTAAATAAGCAAAGTTTTGATGAGAACGTGCCCGCTTATCGGGCCGATTTTTTCACTGCTAATGTTATTTTTTACGAATAAAACAAAAACTACACATCCTATCAAAAAGTAACCCATGAGAAATTTGTAGATCTTTTTTGAATGCACAATTTCAGTCCAGCGATCATTTGTCGTATCTTGCATAGTTTGACCGTAAAATTGATTTTTTGGATTTTTCATTATTTCTTGTGCAATAAAAATGTGAATTTTCGATTTTTCAAGAAAATTCAAAAAGTCGTTATGATAATCTTGTAAGGCGTGCAAAAAGAAACACTTTTCTTGTCCTGACTTTTTTTCGTATCGTGCGTTGTTTGGCTGAACATGTGAATTTTCGTTTTTTCTTTTGGATTTTGAAAATGCTGTAACTCTGAAAATTTTCATTTTATCGAAAAATGTCATGAGAATAAAATATTTGAATTTTAAATTACTATAAGCGGCCGTACATATAATTTCCAAATTTTGAAAAAAACGGTCCAAAAAATTTTTTAAATGCCCTCACTTTTTGAATTTTCATCCAAAATGGCTGGCTAACGAACTTGACCTTTAGTTTAGGAGACTAAAAGAGTATACCAAAGCCCAGTCCAATCGGTCAATTCTTTCGAAAGTTATCGTGTTCACAGACAGACAGACATACAGACAGACACATTCGTAAAAACCTGTTTTTTGGGTTCAGGGGGTCTCAAAACGTGGACATTTGACAAAAACCAGGGGGGGGGGGGTCAAATTTTACACAAATCTAATACCTTCTCTAGATGACAATGTAAAAATTCGTCTTTGTAGGTTAAAAAATTCAACTATCTTTTTTGATGCCAGTTTGAATAAATATTATGAAATTTAACACATGTAGTCTTTAAATTCGAAATTTTTTATTTGAACTCTTCCAAGTAGAAGTTGTCAACTTATACCACTACGAATACCTAAAATTGATACATATTTCCCATTTATTTCTAATTGTTTCATAATGTCTAAAGCTTGAAATTTTCAGATTGTTTAGTTTGAGCGATGAACTTTCGAGATTGTTTAAAAAATGTTGTTTTTTTTTTACTTGAAGATGTAACTATATGGTTAAAATTTCGATAATTTTGTTGAAAATTCGGCTCTATTGCTTGAAAGTTCAATTATTTGTTTGAAACTTCATCTTAGTTGAAAATTAACTTTTTTGTTGAAAAATCATCTTTTTGGTTTGAAAATTCATCTCTACTGATTATTGTAGAAAACATAACTGTTTTACAGAAAATTTGTCTTTTTGGCTTGAAAATTCAACAATTTAATAGAAAATTGTATTCTTTCTTGACTAAAAAATCTTTATTGGTTGAAAAGTGGTTAGGCCCCTTTGTGACGCACGGCTTGTAACGCACTCTGCAGTTTTAGTGTCTAGTGTCAGCGCATACAGCGTACTGCTTACTGACGCGTACTAAACATTCGACTTCCCCCCACTTCTTCCCGCAAATTTCACTGTTCACTCGCTCCCACCTACCTATTTTCGGTGGGTGAAATAGTCACCCTCGCTTCTATCGAGGGTTCGTTTTGAGAGATTTCATCTTTTTTGTTATTTGTGAATTATTTACTGTAGTGTAAATTATTTTCTTCTTGAAGCATATAATTTTTTTATACATGAATATATAAATACGATGAGTTTTTGTGTATAGTTCACATTCTAAAGTCATAGTAAATTTTTTGTTGTATATCATCAAAATTCTTATTTTTGTGCAGAAAATTCATTCCTTTTGTTGAAAATGTAAGTAAGTTATTAACAATTAATTTGTTTTCTTGAAAGTTCGTCTTCTTTTGTTCACAAAATTTAATCTGTTTGGATTGAAATTGAACTTTTTTGTTTAAAATTCAACTGTTATCTAGAAAATTCTTATTTATTGAAAATTCCCTTCCTTTTTGGTTAAGAATTAATTAATTGAAATGAAAGTTAAACTATTGCATTTTGGGTTTAAAAAATTCTCATTTTTGTTATTGAAAATTTATTTATTTTCTTGAAAATTCGTATTCTTTTGTTCCCAAGAAGTTGATCTATTTGGATTGGAAATGAAATTTTTTGTTGAAAAATCAACTATCTTATACAAAATTCCTATTTTTTAAACAAAAATTGAACTATCTGGTACAAAATACAAGTACTTGGTCGAAAGTTAAAGCACTTTGTTGGTTAAGAATGACTTAATTTAAACCAAAGTTGAACTATTTCATCTTTGATTTAAACATTTATCATTTTTAATAGCAAATTCATGTACTTTATTGAAAATTCATATTTTTGTGTAGAAAATTCATTTGTTTGGTTAATAATGTAACTATGTTATTGAAGATTTATTTATTTTCTGCAAAATTCGCCTTCTTTTGTTCACAAAAATTAATCTGTTTGGATTAAAAATGAACTTTTTTGTTGAAAAGTCCACAGTTTTATAGAGCAAATCGTACAATTTAAACATTTTAATATAGTAATGATAATAATGTTTCATTCATTAATAGTAGTTGACATTTGGAATAAAAATGACATATTATATTACATTCCTAGTATGGGAGACCTTTAAAGTGAAAATATAAAGTGAATAATCGCAATACTTAAAAATATAAACGGATTTAAAAAATTATTCATAATTACTTAATGTTAAATGATTCTACAGTTTTACTGAATTAAGCTTTAGGTAAATATTATTTTGATTCTATTATTCATAAAAATAATCACTATTATCTAATATGGGATGCATTTGAACTAATATTAAAATGTAAACAAAAAAATATTTACTTGAGTATCAGTTCACTTATAGTTTACATTGAAATTAAATGTAAAATAATATACATTGCATTTTAATCAATAATTTAAAAATAAAATTATGGTGTGAATGCGGTGAACACAACTTAGAACAAACGAACAGAAGATAGAGAAAACACTATAGTTGCTATATTGAAGGCTTCGCATCTTTGATGGTGACACAACCAACACAATAAACGGAATCAAAGTTATGAAGAACCTTGGTTGTCTGTAACATACCGTATCCCCGCCTCACTACCGAGAGTGTTCTAGGAGGTAGGCAGAGAAGTCACCACAGCTTTTTCTAAACCTTGGAGTGAAGAAAACCCTGGATCTTGACCTGGTGAAGTTTCTTCGTCAAGTCGCACGATGCACTAACTTTCATAACAACAATACAACCATATAAGCTACATAAGTCATTATTATATTTATATCAACGGAAACCTTAATTATTTATCTTTCATTACCCGTTTGCAAAAAAATATTATGTTTAGTACACTACACTGCAGTCCCACTTTACCCGTTCCCGATAGACCAGACAAGGTAGTGCAAGGGGACGAGAGAGAGGCGCTGCGTGGTCGGCGGTGCAACTCGGCAACAGAACAGGGGTGTATAAAAAAATCAGGCAGTACCCTCGGCGGTTTAAAATGCACTCTTGATGACTTGAACAATTAAAAATAAAAAGCGTCTGAAGTTGAAAATTTTTGATAAAAAACATTTATCATTTAACATTTATTATTTATTAAAATATTTAGATGTTCTGAAAAAAATTCAAAAATAATTTTAAATTTGAAAAAATTAAAAACAACTTCTATATTTCTCAGGATTTAGAAATAAAATTTCGAAGCTTTTCAAGGATGTTTGAACCATTTGAAATGAAAAGAATTTAACTTCTAATTTGCGAAGTGTTCAGTTAAAATTTTTTTAATTTTTCAATTGTCAATGTTTCTAGCTTAAAATTGCTTGAAATAACATAATTTCGAAAATTTTAAAGTTCATTGATTGATTCTTTAATTTAGAGCATTGAAAATGATACCGTGGATTTATATTTTTGGAATTTAATTTGAATCTTTGAACTCTATAATTTATAAAAGTTAGAAATTCTCAATTTTGCAGTTTATCTGCATTTAATTTTAAATTGTTTAATTAAAAAGTGTTAGAACCTTCCATTTAATACGTGCAAATTATTGATCATTCGAATACAACATTTTTGAAATCAAAAACTTAAAAATTAATTTAAAAAGTTCAAATTCAAGAGTTCCACTTTGAGTGCTTTAATTTGTAGTTTATTTTTTATTCCTTCAACTGGAAAAATGTTTAGCTTCAGAATCCGAATTTTTTAATTTTATTGACCGTGAAAAATGTTTGCAAACCGAGAAAAAACCGGGATATGCCCGGGAATTTTTTTCTTCGATTAAAATGATCACTCTGTTATATGTACGTACATACTCATAACTCAGTACTTTGATAAATTTGGATTTTCGAGCCCAAACATTTTCACGTTCATCATGATATTATAAAACAAAAATACAAAGAAAATATTTTTTTTTTGACAAAACTTCAACAGGAACGGTTCATACGGCCCTGATTGTTTACGGTTTAGAGAGTCCCGATTCACCATCGATGCCATTGAGGGTACCCACGAAACGGCTGGTAAAGCGGGACTGCAGTGTATTAGTAGTTATACTCTCGGCCGGTTCGCCTTCTTATTTGGCGGCGAGGCTCGACCGGGCCTACTGATACACTTATTTGTGATAAAAATTTCGAAATATGACCGTCGTTCTACGTTACGGTACGCTCAGGTGCCTCTATGCATGAAGAATGCACTTTCAAAGGTCATGTCTCGTGACCTATTAGGGCTAGGACACTTTTTTGTTGTTCAACTTACGCTAGATTGACTTCACTTTTATTTAATCTCTGGGAACTTTTGTCGTGGGATCCGCAGGAAACGCGGTATTTTCCATAAACACAACTTCTCCGTTTTTAGTTAAAAATGCACCTCTGGCATCATCAACGCAAACTGAACCTGACAAGATTTATTTTGAAAAAACTAAACTCCACTTTTTTGCCCGTAAAAACAGGAAAAAATGGCCAACTTTCAGGGGTCATAACTTTTGACCTATTATAGGTAAGACATTGTTCTCTTTTTGTAATTACAGCAACTTGAGTCAACTTTCACTCATATTGTGGAGCACTTTTCCGTGCACTAATTAGGTGCAAAGGTACACAGTGTTTTTTGAAACGTAGTGATTTTTCGCTGAAAATCCAAAAAAGTGGGGATTTTTCAATATATCATAACTCGAAACCTGTGGAAGATAGCGAATTATTTTTTCAACCAAATTTTCTCATAATTTTGTCCTCTTTCTTCTTCCTGTAGGAAATTTTGCTCTAAAATGCAATGGGAATTATCCGTCCACGCCAAAGTAACTTTTGGAACGGTTTACAAAAAAACCGATTTGGCAATTGATCTGTTCTAGCATTTTTGATATGTTAAAAGGGACCACTTAACGAAACTTTCTCATTAAAAACATTGGACGTGGGATTTTTTCGGGAACCAAACTACCAGATTCCTGGGCTAGAATGGCAGCCGCTACAGTTGAAATACCGCGGTTGTTCTCATGACAAACATTTAAGTATAACATATATATAATTTAAAAAAAGAGTTAAACAACCACCGCAGGGTCCCACTGAGAGCAACTGCCATCTAAAAAAAAATGTCAATAGCCCCCAGTAGAACCCTCGTGTGTCTTGAGGACACGCAGCGACCCAAAGATGACAGCTTTCTGCATCCATCTCGCAAGTGCCTTGGCATATTTTTGGCACGCGGGTATGGCTTTAAGGTTACGAACCAGTGATAGTTTCGCACCTCCGAGCGTTCGGCAGGGCAGGGTCGCGACCAACACCGTAAGAGCGACAAGATGGTAATAAAGCACTCTTAGGGCCGCATTATGTCTATAGATATACGTAGTTCCTGCGTGGGTCGGACACCCTAATAGTATGTGTTCTAGGTACTCAGCGTGTGCATGACACGCTCTGCACCTTCACTGGGAACTTCTTGACATAAAATGCGCTCACGGTATGCTAAGGTGGAAATGACACCGTCCTGGCATGCGAAAATAAAAACCCTCTGTACCTGAATTAAGCCCTGATGATTTGAGGAAAGCAAAAGTTTGCTTCTTCGACAAGGACTGTTTTTCTACATTTCTGTGAAAGTTTCCGTGCATTTTCTTGTCGAGTAGCTTTTGGTGAAATTTTCCAACCTCTGCTTTCTTTACTTCGGCTTATAGAAGTGGAGCATCTAGATGGAGTAATGCACTTTCCTCACTTCTGATGTTAAAATTCAGGCCGAGGGTCTCGGCCGTTTGCTCCGCGGCTTTGTAAAGGAACGCTCCTTCGCCAATGATCTCGTGGTTCCTGACCATCTTTAGGAGAGAATCTCTGCCATTCGCAACGATGTAAGCTGTACTTAGATCAATTCGGTTATGAAGACACTGGAGATTCAGAAGTCCGCGTCCTCCTTGATGGCGTGAAATGTATAATTGCGGAACTGACGAATTGATATGCAAGCTTTTATGCATATGTATGATCTTACGTGTAGTGACATCAAGGGCCTTAAGCTCGTTCTTCGTCCATTGAACCACCCCAAACGAGTAGAGTAGAACCGGGACGGCAAGTATGTTAGTCGCAGATACCTTGTTCAACGCCGACAGATTGGAAGACCAAATCTGTCGAAGAAAATGCTTGTATCTGCTTCGGAGAGACTCCTTCACTGATGTTACGTCCTGAATGCGGCTTTGAGGCACGCCCAGGTATGTATAGGTCTCTCCAGTATTAAGATGTCTAATAACACTTACAGTAGAAGTCCGATAACTTGCCGTCCGATAAGTGTACACTCCCCTTAAAACGTCATCACACGCACGGCACATACACTAATTGGGGTTCTCCCACTACGTGTGCTATTTTGCTTATGATTTGCGCATCATTCTTACGCATGCGCGCACCTAATATCGTGCTACTAGAGGGGGCATCCGATAAGTCCGCAATTCCTGGAATTTTCCGCCCCTACAGCCCCGAAATGAGAAACTTATCTGACTTCTACTGTATATCCACAAGCTCAGGGTCCTTGGGAACGCCAGTAATCTTTCCTTTCTTCAGATTAATTTTGGCACACTTGTCCAAACCAAAGTCCATCCCTATCTCTCTTGTGTAGTTCTTGACGATATTTATAGCAGTTTGAAGTTTTCTTTTACCAGTGGCATGGATCTTCAGGTCATCCATATAGAATACATGTGTACCTTATGCTGGCGCTGATTAGTGTCGCCACAGAGGTATCCAGGAGAATTTCGTAGTGCGAGAGATAGAGGCAGAAGTGTGGATGTACCTTCAAGCTTTCCAACAGACAGATGATAAGTCTATGAGAGGTTGAATCGAAAGCTTTCCGGTTGTCAATCCAGGCAATTGACAGGACGCGCTAATGGGCTGCAGCGTCTTTACAGACACACCTGTCAATTAGCAGGTTCTCTCGACAGCCTGCTACACCTTTTTTCGAGCCACGTTGTTCGTACATCTCTCGACATACAGGCTCAATTCTTCGAACAATCCTGTTGTTTAGGACAGCTGTAAAAATCTTATACAGCGTGTTCAAACAAGTTATTGGCCTGTAATTTTCTGGTTTAGCCTCGCCTTTTTTCGGTAGGAGTATAGTGCATCCTAACACCAGCCACTGCGGAATGGGCGTTTCCGACTTTAAATATGAGGTGAATATGCGGGCCAAATATTGGTGTGTAGAAGTAAACTTCTTCCATCAGAAGTTCTTGATACCATCTGGTCCTGCAGCGGAAAAGAGCTTCGTGCCCCTAAGTGTTTTTTTCACCTCTTCGGCAGTGATTGATGGACATACCTCCTCAGATGTTATAAGGTTGTCGCAAAACTCCTTGAAGCGGATAATATTATCATTATTCACGGAGGCTTTATGGCGCGTATGCACACTCTGTGGTGTAGGAAACACCCAGAGGTTCAGCACGTTTCGCATCAATCATTACGAAATAAAGTCGGCATTTTAAACTTTTCAAATTGAAGCTCAAAAAATATTTAATTTTAAACTTTCTTAAATTAAACAATTGAAAGATTTCTGGTTGAACAGTATAAAACCACGTTATCATTTTGAAAATATAAATTGAAGAATCAATCAATGAATTTAAAAATTTTCAAAATTATATTATTTGAAGCAATTTTAAAATACAAACATTGAAAATTGAACGATAATTTTTTTTCACTGAACACTTCTTAAATTAGAATTTAATGTATTTTTATTTTCAATAGTTCAACAATCCTTTAAAAACTTCAAAATTTTCTTTCAAAATCTCGAAAAATCTACATGTTTTAAAGTTTTTCAAATTAAAACTTGTTTAAAACATTTTCTTAGAACTTCTACATTTTTTTTTAAATGATTAAAATCCTGCAAAATAAAAAAAAAATTCCTTAAAATCCTCCAGATTCTTTTTTAACAAGTTTGGAAATCTTTTTAAATCTTTTTAAACATTCTCATCAAATAATTTTTCAAAATAAAAAAAAAATTCAATATACCTAGGAATCTGAAGAAAATCTTTTTATTGTTTTGAAGCCTTTCATAATTCCTAAAAAGCTTCAAAATTGTTTGTTCGAAATCTGCAAAAATCTACATTTACTTTTAAATTAGGCCGTGGCTATTTGCACCGAAATTTCGGTACGAATAGCCGGGTATTGTCGGTACACACTCTTCATTTATACATCAAAATTCAACAATTTTACTTACAAATTAAACATTTTTAAATAAAACAATTAAAGCTGTAACGTGCAAAGTTCAAAAGCTCTTTGAAATTTTAACGATTCAGGGCTTTCTATCGCAAACAACTTAGTTTCAAATTGTTTAGTTTTTAATATTTGGTTTAAAATTATTCGTATTAAATGAACAGTCAAATATTCCTAAATATTAAATAATTACTCTTTTTCTTAATTTAAAAATTTCAAATTGAATGGGTTAACAATGGAATACTTTAGACTTTAGACTGAAACAATATTTTAAACTTAATAAAAGCCTTTAATTGGGAATCTGCTATTAGTAAGTTATTTTTAAATTGAACATAGTTTATAGAATTTCAACCGGACGTTTATATTTTGTTATGTAACGCAGGCATGATTTACGCGTTTTATCAGCGCCTTTTTAGTTCTGAAAGTAGCCGTTTGCACAACAGGAGGAGCGAGAGTGAATGCGCATGCGCGCAGTACAATAATGCGTCCATAATACTCCTAGGAGTATTGTGGGCTCATAATTATACTGCGCGCATGCGCATTCGCAGTCGACCGTGTACGATTATGGCCGTGTCAAACTAACCTCAAATTCCAGACGTGATAAACTTGTAAACATATCTTTATTACATAAAATACCGTATGTACCAAGGAGTGAAACGTCTTTTTATCCTCGCGTGTTTGCAAAACTCACGCTCGGATAAAGAGACTTTTTCACTCCTAGGTACATAATATACTATTAACGAAGAAGGCTTTCGATTTGAAACAGTTTACTTTTTAACGTTAAAATCTGGAAATTCTTAAATTTTGAACGGAGTTAAAATCGTCTTGTCAAATCAATTATTGTTCACTTTTTAATACTTCAAGTGCAATTCAATTTTAAAAATAGTTAAAAAATTTATATTTACGGTTAATCAAATAAAAATTTTTTAATCAAAAATTTCAAACACTTTTAATTTTTAATTCTTTAAGTCTTCAAGATTGCATTTTAAAATTCTTTAAATTAAAAATGTACGCATAAAAATAAAACTCTTAAGATGGAAAATTTTTAAAGTAAATGATTTTCGAATTACGCATTGTAAACTGAATGATGTCATAATTGAAAAAGATAAAAATTCACCGAATTATTTGAAAAACTGTTGAAATCGAACTTAAGACTGATTTCTCTTCTAAACATTTGTCAAATTTCCGGTCAAGATATAAATTCACTGCATTTCCAGGTCTTGAAAAATTCCCGGTTTCGCAGTCCAGCGGCCACCCTAATTGAATATCATCGAATCATTCTCGTGATTTTTTTATTTTTAATAAAGAATGAATTTACTAAAAGTTTATGATTATTTAATTACTGCAAGATGCACTAATAAAAAATAAGAATCTAATCTAAGAAATAGATACAGAAAATATGTGGTCTACAAATTTTGTAACCAATTTTTAAACAAGCCAAGTCTTTGCATGAGCTTTAAATTTAAATGTCAACTCCATTAGTTAGAGAGATAGAAACGCGCCATAAGCTAGAGTGAGAGAAAATTTAGCCTCTAATTCATTCAACGACGCGTTTATTCGAAGATCGTACTCAAATTTTCGGAAAATTCACAAGACCGGGAAAAGTGTTACAAAGGAGTGAGGGTAAACTGACCTGACTCTGTGGTTAGCATGGGACCCCCGGCGGCCAAGTTGCCCTGACGTCAGATGCTACAAAAAAAAAACTACCAAAAAAAGGGTGAACGCTGTGTGAGTAATCGGTGTAAAAAGGTCAAACTGTGGCCCTTATGGCAAATGCGACTTGTCATGTTCTTAGTTGGGATAGCAGAAAATTTTCCCAATAATAATGCTTGACTGAAAACACTATGGGAAATTAGGAATATCCAAAAATATCTGTGATTTTAAATCAAACCCTTGGGAAAATCGCTATCATCATTGTTTCTTGCATCGGCATTTTGCTTCTTCGATTTCATTCATATCGATTTTGGCAGGTATTGGACTGAACCGTACTCGATTGAACCAAACGCCATTTGAAACAAAGCTATTGCATGTGAGTATCTATATTTTTTGTAAGATATACCAGAATCATCATCATAGGCAGAGGTTGACGCTCACTAAACACCTTTTTTGTAACTTATAATAACATTCAATTTTTTTGGTTCAGTCGAGTGTTAATGCAATCGAATACTTACTATCGATGGGGTTCATCAATTGCACAACTGGGAGCTAACTGGGCGCTGCAGACAATCAGAGACAACGAGATTCTGTCAGAGCTTTTTCGAATATTTTTGAATAAAATCAACCAAAATTTCGGATATTCCTAATTTTCCATAGCATTTTTCAGTGTTTTCAGTAAAACATCATTCTGCTCATTTATTTTTCGAAGTAAACAGGCTGAGCTTCAAACGGCGATAGGTATAAAAATAAGTGTCGACAAAAACTAAAGGCGGGGATTTTTTCGTACGTGCCCACAGTTTCAAAATCCGTTTGAATGAAAATCTTAGCTGCTCATTTTTTTGAGATATCGCAAAATCATTTTTTGTGCTTTTTTACAGATCAGAAGCGCATTTAGCGTGCATAACCTTATGTGATTCAATGCGTGTATATGCTGTAAATTTTTTCTCTGTATTTCGCTGTAAATTATGGAAATGAAGATTTTTAATCCATCAACTGAATACAGTAGAAATCCGGTTATCGTGACCCCGATCATCCAGACCGCCAGATTAGTTGGACTGGAAATCGGTAGAATTTGATTCAATTTTCAATCGTCAGAGTTCAATTGAGTTCTATTTTCGATCGTCGTGATTCTCCGGATCATCTGGATATTCGACTATCCGAATCACATTCAGTCTCAATGAATCCGGATAATCGAGGTTCAACTGCGATACCACTCTCAGCTTTCCCCAGGACCAATGGCGTGGACGTGGCGGTGTACTGGTCCCATTTTTTTGTTGTATTTTTCTTATTTTTAATTTTTTTTACATTTTTTTATTGTTTATAGTTTTTTTTTTAAATTGTATTCATCTATTAGATTTATATAATATTTTTACGTATGAATAAATAGAATTAAAAAAGAGGAATTAATGAAAATTCATCTTATTTTTCGATCTAAAGGTGTCGTGAAGAAAATTCAACCACCGCTTTTTTCAATTTGCTCGAATACGAGGGATCGTCAATCAAATTTATTCTATAACGCGCCCAGAATTTTAAAAAAATTTTATGAATTGACTCAGACGCTTGCTCTGACCATAGGCCCAAACCATATTTACCTAAAAAATGTAAACAGTGAACAAGGTGATCCAAAAGCACGTGGATTTTTAATGTTTTAGCAATTCTGATGCTCTGAAAAGCTTGATACAACTCATTTAAGTGTTTATCTAAATCAGGTCCAATCTCTCTAGTGGAAAAACTACAGGTTACAACTTTGTCCATAGCTTTTAGAGCAGAAACGAAAGGCAATAATCGTAGACGGCCGATGCCCTCATATATTTCTGAATCAACGAGCTCATCTGCTTTTTTGATGAGTTTACGACAGGCATTTCCCTAAAAAATCTGCCCTTGATCATTTTTCAGGATGGCTTTTAGTTTCACTTGCGAGTTTAGTTAGTGCATTTTCTTCACCCACCAGTGGGACTAAGGCGTCCCAAAAGTGGTGATTGACGAACCCTTGCAGTATGTGTAATTCAGGTATGATATATTTTTGAATTATATAAACGTTATCATCTTCCTCAAAAAGGGGTGAATTAACTGTACTATGGCAATCTTTAGTGAATTTTTTATCTTTTCCCATGGAACAAAACCTCTTATAGTCAGCCCTTAAATCTCCATACGTTTTTAATTTCATACATTCAGTACTTATTCGTGGAAACTCTTCATCATCACACATATAATCGTTCGGATCCTTCCTAATATCTTCTTTCTGATATTGCTCGTTACTATTTGTTGACTATTTACAATAAGTAACAGCTTAAAATCGCAAACAAACTTGAAGGAAATATTATTAATCTTAGTAAAATTAAATAAAAGCTTCATGTTTTCATATGTCTCTTTAACTTGGGGTACTATGGATAACATTATAAGCCTATGGACACTAGTTAGTTTAGCTTTCATGCCAGTACTAACAGCTTCAGAATATAAACGTCTCTTTTTTATAGGCAAATCTGAATCTTCATCAAAATTTAAGTCATCGATACTGCAGTCCAAATCGGGCGAATAGTTTTCTGGGAGTACTGTCATATACATTTTTAAAAACCCTTAACCTCCATAGGCCATTACTTCCACAACGACATTTCTAGTTTGATTTCGTTGACTTATAATAGCTTCCAGTAACTCCTCAGCATCAGCCCAGACTACAGGTTTTTTCTCATTCCCAATTGTATTATCTGTATCAAAATCAAATATACCTTCTTTATAAACATTTTCAAGAGTCTTAGATTTCTCAGATACATGTTTAGCATAATATGTAGGTACGGATCGTTTACCAGCTGCACTTCGAAGAAAGTTAGTTAGGGTTTACACTAATTCGCATTTTAGAACCTAGGGTACTCAGAAGTATTTCGTAATTTAGCTGTTCCGTACTCTCACTGTGGCTTTCCTTTTGTATATCAACTTTCTGTTTTAAAATTGAACTATCGACTTGCTCTTGCTGCTGATCAGGAAGTTTTTGAACCAATTGTAATATATTCTTACAAGCTTTTGCGGGAGTGCCACAAGAATGATTTTTACCTTTACCTATTTCATAAAAGCATTCTTTACAAACATGGATTGATTTTTTGGGCTCGTTATTGATTTGTTCGGTTGGAAGATTTACAATTTTTGAAGCACCATACAACCCATTGAAGGCACCAATGTTCCCAGATGCTTGTCGTTTCAAACCTCTACTCAAATTATCCTTTGGATGTTCATAATATCTTGCTGTAATACATATTTAACAATTATATGTGTCATTATTAGCTCTGGTTTCCTGAGGTAATTGTATGACTTCGTCATTTGGCATGGTTGGCTTAGGTCTCGTACATTTATCCCTTTCATGTTCCGATAGAGTGACACGGCATGCATCGTATATACTCAATGGAAATTTAGGATTAGGTATATCGAATTATCCATTGATAAATTTTCTTATAAGATTTGCTTGATTTTTTATAATGTGGAAAGAATTCGGTTTCTTATATCCAAAGACAATTTTTTTGCCACATGGAATACACTTTTGTTCTGTTTTCCTCATGTGATAGTTTGGGAGACTCTGTAGTTGCGCGGGGTCTGTCGTAATGAAGAACAGTGCGCCTAGAAATTTTCCAGAGATTCAGGGATTTCAGATGCTCTAACATGTAGCGCTTATGAGGAGGATAAAGCTTTGTATAGGTTTGCCACTACCTAGAAGCCACCTACCAGTTCTTCAAGAACTACAATAATTCATAACAATATTCCTTGTTCATAAAACATAATTACATACGCACACACTTACTCATACTTACACTCACATACACACGCGCTGGCGCGTACTTTTGTGTGTGGATATATATATATATATATATATATATATATATATATATATATATC
>CAKNYM010030025.1:1673-12372 GCA_932195095.1 Andricus curvator | reverse complement strand
ATTCTCAAAAAACTCTGCTGCCACTTTCGGAAATCCATTTTTCGATTCCAGAAGCTGACCTTCCATGGCCAGATAGTGTTAAATTGAGAATTAATTTAGAACGAACAGCAAATGCGCCTTTACCTGCTTGTTTCTTTATTTCCTAATACTAAAAACATGAACAATTTGAAATTTCATTATAACAAATTTTCAAATAATAAGGGATCTAACCATTTTTGAAACAAATTCAATAGTTTAATAAATTCTATTCTTCATTTATTTCTTATTCGCCTCTACTCTTCTGCGATTCACGAAAAACTCTGCTGCCACTTCCGAAAATCCATTTCCCAATTTAATGCCCCATCAGGCTATTCTTCATTTATTGCTTATTTGTGTCTACTCTTTTGTGACTCTCGAAAAACTCGGCTGCCACTTCCGGAAATCCATTTTGGGATTTAATGCCCCATCAGGCTATTCTTCATTTACTTTTTTATTCGTCTCTACTCTTTTGTGACTCTCGAAAAACTCTTCTGCCACTTCCGGAAATCCATTTTCCAATTTAAAGCCCCATCAGGCTATTCTTCATTCATTTTTTATTCGTCTCTACTCTTCTGCGATTCTCGAAAAACTCTGCTGTCACTTCCGGAAATCCATTTTTCGATTTAATGCCTCATCAGGCTATTCTTCATTTATTTTTTATTCTGTGATTCTCGAAAAACTCTGCTGCCACTTCCGGAAATCCATTTTTCGATTCCAGAAGCTGACCTTCCATGGCCAGATAGTGTTAAATTAAGAATATTATTATTATTGAATATTCAATAATAATAATAATCAATGTATTTTTGAAGATTTAAAAAAAAGAAGCTTTTTAAGAATTTTAAAAGGTTTCAAGATAATAAAAAAATTTCTTAAAATTCCTGGGAAAATGTAAACTGATTTTTTATTTTGAAAATTTTTAAGAGAAAATTGACAAAGATTTCAAATTATTTTCTAAAATTTCGGAAAAGAATGGAAAAGATTTTCAAGCCAAATTTTTCAATTAGTGAGATTACAAAGATTTATAAAAAAATGCGAGTAAGTTTAAGACATTTTGAAATTTCAAAAAGATAATAAAAAAAATTTCTTAGAATTCGTGGGAAAATTTGAACTGATTTTTTATTTTGAAAAATTAATTTTAAGTGAATATTTTTAAATCATTATAAAAAATGACAAGAGATTTTAAAAGATTACAAAAGAGTTTAAAAGATTACAAAAGATTTATAAAATCGTTATGAGAGATTCTTGAAGATTGTAAGGCAATTTTTGTAATTTTTCAGAATTTGAAGAACATTTTTGGAAAAATTCGAATAATTTTAAAAGATATTTCGAAGGCTTGAAAGTTTTGGAAGTAGTTCAAAAAAAAATTTGAAATTTCAAAACATTTCAAAAAATTTTAAACAAAATGTAAATTTTTGAAGATTTGAAAACAAAATTTTGAAGCTTTTTAAGAAGTTTTAAGAAGGCTTCAAGAAAATGAAAAAACTCTTTTAAAATTCCTGGGAAAATTTAAACTGCTTCTTTATTATGAAAATAAATTTTAAGAGAAAATTGACAAAGATTTCAAGAGATTTTAAATTATTTTCTAAAATTTCGAAAAAGAATGGAAAAAATTTCAAGCAAAATCTTTCCATTAGAAAAATTGCAAAATGTTATACAATTTTGGAAGAATTTGAAGAATTTTAAAAGATATTTAGAAGGTTTAAAAGTTTTGAAAATGGTTGAAAAATGATTTGAAGTTTGAAAATAATTCCAAACATTTTAGACAAAATGTAAATTTTAGAAGATTTCGAAAAAAATGTCGAAGCTTTTTAAGAAGATTGAGAGGTTTCAAGAAAATAAAAAAATTTCTTGAGATTCCAAGGAAAATTTGTAATCATTTTTATTTTGAAAAATTAATTTTTAAAGAAAATTTGAAAAAGTTTCAAAATATTATTATAATTTCAAAATATTTAGAAAATACCTAGGAGATTTAAGGGCAATTTCTTTAATTTTGGAAGATTTTTCAAAATTTTAGGACTATTACGAATTTTTCCTAAAATTTTTCAAAATCCTGAAAAATAAAAAACTATACTTTTTCGACATATCTGGAAGCTTCAAAAAATTTTGTAATTTTCTCGAGAATCTCGAAAAAATTATATATTTCTTTTTTAGAAACGAATGAAGAAATAAGCTTGAAAAAGAAATATTTGGTATAGATTTTTATTTTGTATTTTAAATTATTTTTCCGCCAAGAATAATAATTTGGATGATTTTTTTTCTTTCATGAAATTTTTCTTTCAGTTAATTGAATTGAAAAAGAAAATTGAAGAAAATTTTTTTTTAATCACAATACATTTCGTTGGATTCTTGTTTTTATTTTCAGGAAAATCATACATTCATTAAGTCAGTTATTCTCTTCATTGTAAAATCAGTTTTTAATTTTTTCTAAAAACTATTGTTTTAGTTCAGTAGTAGCAATATCAATTCCTTTAGTAGATATAGCTACTAATTCATTAATTCAAAAATAATTAATCTAATTAATCGATCGTGCTAAAATATTTAAGAATATCTTATAAATAAATAAACATTATTTATAATAAACTCGAGAAACTGTATACATATTCCGAGACGATTCTTTTAAAATATGCGAAATATTTGAATGGCATATGCTATGAAAAATTATACCTAGAAAAAACTTGAGATCATTTATTATTCATTTATTATTATTACTTTTTATTTATTTTTATTTTGTATTTTTTTTTTGTATGTTTTTTCTGAAAATAAAAACAAGAATCCAACGACTCAGTTTGGACAACCACCATAAAATGCTCCTATTGTAATGTAAAAAAAATTAAAAAAAAAGAAAATCTTGAAAAAAAAAAATTCCTTTGGACAAAAATAAAAAAGAGGAAATAAAAATCAAATCATGCATTCATTAAGTCTCGACTCAATATTAAAATTAAAATACCTCTATCACGATAATAATATTTTTTAAATGTTTGTAATGTTGTGAAATGAGTACAGTACCGGCCAGAAACATTCGAAAGTTTTTCAGTGACTTAAAAAGATTTCAGAAGATCTATAACATCTTTTTAAATGTTTGTAATATTGTGAAATGAGTACAGTACCGACCATTAACACTTGAAAGATTTCCAGGGATTTAAAAGGATCACAACAGATTTCAAGTGGATTCATAGAATTTCCAATGATTTAGATTATTTTAGAAAATTCTCAAAGCTTTTAAACATTTTGAGGAAATTTAGAAGATTTTTAAAGATTTTAAGGCAGTCCAAGGGATTGCACAAGAGTTAATTAAGGGATTGAATATTATTTCAAACATTTCAAATGATGTTGCGAAATGAGTATCTGAATTCATGAAGTCGTAGATCATTATATTTAATATTATCCCTTATGAAAAAGAAGTATTGGTAAGTATTGGATCTGATACTTTTTTTGCTAGTAAGTATTGAAAACCCAATATTTTTTCGCGAAAAAAGTACTGGATCCAATACTCACTAATACTTCTTTTTCATAAGGTATCAACTGGCCCATAATATTTATACAATAAATTCCGAAAACGAAAAATTTCCAACGACGTTATAATTTTCAACATTGATTTACAATAACAATTTGCATAATTGCTCTCATTCTTCCATGATGATATTCAAGTGAATAACTGTTGCGAAAACGACTCAAAGTCTGTTATGTCCTGGATGTAGGATAGTATGAGATTAATTTTGATATCGCCTTTCGGTTGTTTTTACTTTAATAAGAGAAAGCGTGACTTGCATCTAGAGTACCCCTCATTTCTGGATTAAATATGGGTACATATAGGTATAAGTATTCATGAAACCGCAAAATGTCTCTGCTCTTCAAACTTGAGACTGTCGTTGGTTTTTATCCGAAGAACAGAGTATGTGCATCTGGGTCAAAGTCACGTCCTCAGAGGACAGGAAAGCACTTAACCAACGACTTATCCTCCGTTACTTCATTCCCTGCGATCACCTTCAGCCAAGTTTGGATGAGATGAGCAACTTTTTATTTATGGTTCTGCATGATCGTCAGAGATGTGAACAAAGAAAAAAAAAAAAAAAAAGAGTTGCACCCACTTATATAGTAGTATATTGAAGATCGAGTCGTTCTGAATCCTTGATGAAGAGGAGGAAGTCACTTGTCCCATTCAAACTTCGTCGCTTTCGAATTAAATCATTCAGTGCATTTAAAAGCTTTCAATTACCTGTTTAAGGTGGAATATTATGAATAAAGTGCGAGTCATTCGAAGTGAGATAAGTATCAGTGAAACTTGTGCGCATTTAAATTTTGAAATTTTTTTTCAATTTAGTAATGGAATTTGGCTATAGATAAATTAACTATAATAATCTACGACAATCATGTTCATAGGAGAGTTTGAAAATTTTTGTATATGCTTTGATTGATCAATAGCCTTACAAACTAATTCCAGAAGAAATTAAAACATGTGTCATATATTTTTTAAAACTGAATTCAGATACTCATTTCACAACATCATTTGAGATGTTTGAAATAATATTTAATTCCTTAATTAACTCTTGTGAAATCCCTTGGACTGCCGCAAAATCTTTGACAACCTCCTAAATTTCCCAGAATGTTTAAAAGCTTTGAGAATTTCTGAAAATAATTCAAATCTTTGGAAATTCTAGGAATTCACTTGAAATCTGTTGAAATCCTTTTAAATCACTGGAAATCTTTCAAATTTTTTTGGTCGGTACTGTACTCATTTCACAATATTACAAACATTTAAAAAGATGTTATAAATCTCCCGAAATCTTTTTAAGTCACTTAAAATCTTTCAAATGTTTCTGTCCGGTACTGTACTCATTTCACAACATTAAAAAACATTAAAAAATATTATAATTGTAATAGAGGTATTTTAAACATTATAGCTATTATTTAACTACATTTCCTTAAAGTAAATAATCAATTTATGTTCTTTAGTTACATAAAGCAAACAATTATTTTAATTAAAACATTAAAATAATATTTACTTTATATTGTTCAAATTTGAACTCTCCTATCTGAGAGTTTGTATTAATAATAACCTTTCAAATTGATTCCAGAAAAAATTGAAACATATGCGTCATATAATTTTGAAAATTGAATGCAGATACTTATTTCACAACATCACAAATACTTAAAATAATTATATAATTGAAATAGAGGTAGATAAAATATAACTATACTTCTATCACACAAATTATAGCTAATATTTGACTACATAACATTTAAGTAAATAATCAATTTATGTTCCTTAATTAAATAAAACAAGCAATTACTTTCATTAAAACATTAGAATAATTTTTACTTAAATTAAATTCAAAATCCTATTTAACATCCAATACTCAAGTTAATAAATGTTAAGGTTTTTTTTATTGTGATTTGATAATAATAAAAAAAAAAAGAAAGGAATAGAAAAAGAGAAGGAAGGGGATTTGTTTGGTTGCCTTCTCATTTTTCTTTCCTCTTTTTCATTTTTGTCCAAAGAAAAAAAGATTTTCTTTTTTTTTTTTAGGGAAAGCTTTTTAAATTACAATAGGAGCATTTTATGGTGGTTGTCCAAATTTGGTCGGAAGATTCTTGTTTTTATTATCAGAAATTCTATACATTAATTTTTACTCTATATATTTTTCAAATTTGAACTTTTCTATCTGAAACTTTGTATTATTAATAACTTTACCAACTCATTCCAGAAAAAATTGGAACATATGTGCCATATCATTTTGAAAACTGAATGCAGATATTCATTGCGCAATATCACATACACATGAAGTAATTATACAATTGGAATAGAGGAATTTTAAATATAAATATACTTGTATCATACAAATTATAGCTCATATTTAACTACATTTCCTTCAAGTAAATAATCAATTTATGTTCCTTAATTAAGTAAAACGAACAATTATTTTCATTAAAACATTAAAATGATTTTTACCTTACATATTTTTCAAATTTGAACTTTCCCATCTGAAAGTTTAATTTATTAATAACCTTTCAAACTAATTCCAGACAAATTAAAACGTATGCGTCATATAATTTTGAAAATTTAATTCAGATACTCTTTTCACAATATCAGGAATACATAAAGTAATTATATAATTGAAATAGAGGCATTTTTAATATAAATATCGCTTGAAAATTTATCTTTTTCAATTTAAAATTTAACTATTTGTTTTTAAATTTATGTGTTTAGTTGAAAATGCATCTTTTTTGGGTAGAAAATTAATCTTCTTAGTGGAAAATTCGTCTTTTCGTTAAAAATTTGACTTTTTTTTTAAAGTTAATTTATTTCTTGAAAATTTGAATATTTTGTTGGGAATTGTTTCTTTTCTATTTTCGGTTGAAATGTTCACTATTACATTTGTAGTTAGAGATTTATCTTTTTGTTAAAAACTCAACTTCTTTGGTTAAAAATTCAATTTTCTTCGGAAAAATTCGCCGTTTCTGCTTAAAAATTTAACAATTTGGTTGAAAATTGCTTTTTTTTTGTTAAAATTAATTTTTTTTCACTGAAAATTGAAGTCAATTTCCTCAAAATGTTTGAAAGCTTTGACAATTTCTTAAAATAATTCAAATCTTTGAAACTTATAGGAATTCGCTTGAAATCTGTTATATCCTTTTAAATCACTGGCAATCTTTCAAATGTTTCTGGTCGGTACTGTACTCATTTCAAAATATTACAAACATTTAAAAAGATGTTATAAATCTGCCGAAATCCTTTTAAGCCACTGAACATTTTTCAAATGTTTCTGGCCGGTACTGTACTCATTTCACAACATTACAAACATTAAAAAAATGATATAATTGTAAAAGAGGTATTTTAAACATAAATACGCATTTATTATACTAATTATAGCTAATATTTAATTACATAATCTTTAAGTAAATAATCAATTTATGTTCCTCAATTAAATAAAAAAAAAAATTATTTTAATTAAAACATTAAAATAATATTTACTTTATATTGTTCAAATTTGAACTCTCCTATCTGAAAATTTGTATTAATAATAACCTTTTGAATGAATTCCAGAAAAAATTGAACTATATGTCATATAATTTTGAAAATTGAGTTCAGATACTCATTTCACAACATCACAAACACTTAAAGTAATTATATAATTGGAATAGAGGTACATAAAATATAACTACACTTCTATCACACAAATTATCGCTAATATTTAACTGCATAACCTTCAAGTAAATAATCAATTTATGTTCCTTAATTAAATAAAACGAACAAATACTTTCATTAAAACATTAGAATAATTTTTACTCCAATCAAATTAAAAATCCTATTTAACATCCAATACTCAAGTTAATAAATGTTAATGTTTTTTTATTGTGATTTGATAATAATGAAAATAAAAAAGACGAAAGAAGTAAAAAAAGAGAAGAAAGGGGATTTGGTTGGTTGCCTTCTAATTTTTCTTTTTTATTTTTGTCCAAAGAAAAAAAAATTTTCCTTTTTTTGAGAAAAAGTTTTTTTTTAAATTACAATAGGAGCATTTTATGGTGGTTGTCCAAATTTGGTCGTTAAATTCTTGTTCTCATTTTCAGGAATTCTATAAATTAATTTTTACTTTATATATTTTTCAAATTTGAACTTTTCTATCTGAAACTTTCTATTATTAATAAACTTTCAAACTCATTCCAGACAAATTAAAACGTATGCGTTATATAATTTTGAAAATTGAATTCAGATACTCTTTTCACAATATCAGGAACACATAAAGTAATTATATAATTGGAATAGTTGGAAAAGGAGGCTCTCGGGATGTTGATAGGCGAGATCAGGGGGCTGAGGGAGGAAGTAAGGGGGACCAAGGAGCAGATGGAAGGTATGAGGGAAGACCTGCGAATCAGAGATGAGAAATGGGAAAAGGAGGTGAAAGAGCTGAGAGAGAGAGTAGATGGGTTAGAGAGGGAAAGAAAAGAAAAAGAAGTTAAAATAAAACAGATGGAAGAGGAGATTAGGGCGTGGAAAGAAAGGACGGAAAAAAGGCTTGAGAAGGTGGAGGGCAGGATGGAAATGGAAATAGGAGTCGGGGGTAGCGGGGGCGAGATTAAAGGTATTTGGGAGAGGGTAGGGAATATGATAGAAGAGAAAGTGGGAGAGCGTAGGAATGAAAAGGAGGAGAGGGCGGATAGGGAAAGGATAAGGGCAATGGAGTTGAGAATGGAGAGAAAGGAGAAGGCAGACAGGAGAAATAATATTGTGATAAGAGGGTTGAAGATGAAGAGCGGGGAAGAAAGGGAGGGTGTGGAAGCGCTGCTACAGAGCATAGGGTGGAATAAAGGCAGGGTAGGGAAAGTTAAGTTGGAGGGGAGGAAGGAGAAAGAAGTGGCGGTTGTGGAGTTGGAGAGCTGGGAAGAAAAATTGGGGGTAATGAGAAATAAAAATAGGATAAAGGATAAGGAAGTGTTCATCGATCACGATTTGACGAGAAAGGAAAGGGATGTACAGAGAATGCTGTACGACAGGGCTAGGAGGGAGAGGAGTGAAGGGAGATCGGCGAAGGTAGGATATCGGAAAATAAAAATAGACGAGAAAATGTGGGTGTGGGACGAGGAGAAAGAGGTGTTGAAGGAAGTGCAGGGGAATTTGTTTCGTAGGAAGTAGGGGGGCGGGGGTAATGCAGGGTAGAGGAGTTGTGAAGGTGCTTTACTGGAACGTAGCAGGGGTAAAGAAGAAGGATGAGGAGTTCTGGAGGTATATCCAGGAATTTGATGTGGTAGGACTGGTAGAGACGTGGGTGGAAAGAAAGGAATGGGAGAGAATAGAGCCAAAGCTGCCAAGGGGGTATAGGTGGAGACTCCAGGAGGCGGTCAGAGTGAAGAAGAAAGGAAGGGCTAGTGGGGGAATTATAACGGGGATTAGAGATGGATTAGAGGAAGAAGCTCACGGAGAGGTAGAGGGGGAGGGAGTGCAAATGAGGAAAGTAAAGATAGGAGGGGGAATGTGTAAGTTTGTGACAGTGTACAATAAGGATGGGATGGAAAGAATTAAAGAAAGGGTGGAAGACCTGTTAGGTGAAAGAGAAGAGGGTATGGTTGTACTGGGTGGGGACTTTAACGCGAGGATGGGGAGGGAAGGGGGCCTTTACAGGGAAGGGGAGAGCTTCGAAAGGAACTCCAAGGACAGGTTAATAAATAAGGAGGGGGAGATTCTAAGGGACTGGATGGAGGATAGAGGCTGGGCGGTGGCAAATGGTATGGCAACTGGGGACGAAGAGGGAGAATACACATACGTAGGTAAGGTGGGGGTATCGGTAATAGATTATGTAGTTATGAATATGCAAGGGTGGGAGGAGATGGAGAGATTCGCAGTAGAAGGGAGGGTAGAATCAGACCATCAGCCATTAGGGTTGTGGATAAGGGGTGAGAACGGTGGAAGGCAAGGTGGGGAAGAAGTGTCGACGGGGGAGAGGGTTAGCTGGACGAGGGAGGCGATAGAGAAATATAAGGAGCAGTTAGGGAACGTACGCTTCGAAGGGGAGACGTTGGAAGAGATATGGGAGGATTTAAAAGAGAAAGTGAAAGGGTGCGTGCAAAAGAAGGTATTCAAAAAGAAGAAGAAAGGAATGGTGAAGCCGTGGTGGGATAGGGAATGTAAAAAGATGAAAAGGAAGGTGAAGAGGAAGTACAAGAAGTGGAAAGAGGGTACTGCGAAAAGGGAGGAGTACGTAGAAATGAGGAAGGGGTTTAGATTGATGTGTAAGAAGAAAGAACAGGAAAAGGAGAAAGAGCTGGAGGAGGAGTTAGGAAATGTTAAGACAGAAGGGGACGTCTGGAAGATAATAAATAGGTTTAGGAAGCGTAGAGTAGGGATAAGCGACAAGATAGGGAGTGAGGAGTGGAGGGAGTTTTTTAAAGAATCATTTCAGGGCTCAGATTCAAGGAAGAGAGATGATGGTAGTAGAAGAACGGGGGAGGCAGAGATGGAGGAGTTGAATGACGAGGAGATAGAGAAACAGATAAGGAAGTTAAAAAGGTCAAAATCAGCAGGGCTGGATGGGCTAGAGAACGAAGCATGGCTGTTTAGTACACAAGAGGTTAGGGAGAGGCTGAAGGAGGTAGTGAAGAAAGTATGGAGGGGGGAGGGATTCCCACGAGGGTGGAGAGAAGGATTAATAGTGCCTCTGTATAAGAAAGGAGAGAGGGATAGGCAGGAAAATTATAGGGGGATTACGCTAATGAATACGGCGTATAAAGTATACGCGATGGTAGTAGCGGAGAGGCTGCGGAAGGATGTCGAGGGGAAAGGAATATTGCCAGAGACGCAGGCGGGCTTTAGGGCAGGTAGGAGTACTATCGACAATATCTACGTTCTACAGCACGTGGTGGATAGAGAATTAGCGAAGAAGGGATCGAGAGTGTACGCGTTTTTTGTGGATCTAAAAGGCGCGTTTCCGTCGGTGGATAGGGGGAGGTTGTGGGAGGCGATGCAGGAGAGGGGAGTGGAGAGAGGCCTGATCGAGAGGGTAAGGGAGATATATGAAGAAACCAAAGATAAGGTAAGAGGAGGACAGGGGATTTCGGAGGGATTCTGGATGGATAAGGGGTTAAGACAAGGGTGTCCGCTTAGCCCGACGCTTTTTGCGATTTTAATTGCGGATATGGAAAGTAAGCTGGAGGCCGGAGTGGTAGGAGGAGTCAGGATAGGAGG
>CAKNYM010030019.1:0-12794 GCA_932195095.1 Andricus curvator | reverse complement strand
CGTAAGATCATCCGCGGCTAGAGACCTGACTCCAAGGAACAGTGTTGCCCGATGTTTTCTCGCGTAAATTTCCCGCTCTTGCTTACCTTCTAGGACAGAAGGAGCAGAAGCGGATGACGTACACGTTCCAGTTGCGTCGGGATTGGTTGCTTTTAAAGAACCATGATCGTAGCTTCCGGAGCCTACAACTTCTCAATAGAAAGTCAACACTATAGACAACCTCGTTATCATGGAAATTGGTAAGGAAATCAAAATTTTATTTATAACCCTCATTTTTTGTATGCCATTATGCACCGGGTTAAACTCAACACATCCTTTTCAAATCGTGAAAATTTTAAAGAATTCTGGTATTTATTACGAAAAGCTTCCTAATATCAACCCTTACAACTCCGTATGGAATTGGGTAACTTACGTAGATATAGGAGAAATTCTCGATCGGAAATTCGAATTATTCCGAGAATTTCACCGAATAGATGATTTTTGTTGTCGTGAAAAGATAGAACGCGAATGTAACATACATTACCACCGACAGATCATGCAAGGACGTTTGGTAGCAGTAGACAAACGCGTAAATCAAATTCTTGCCCTCCTTAATCACGACGTAGAGCAAGAAGACTTTATTCACATTCGAGACATGCCGCTTATTAAGAGACGTGCTCCATTCGGGTTCATAGGATCAGTAAGTCGTACCCTTTTTGGCACCCTTGACACTGATGATTTACAAAACATAGAAGCCGAAATAGATAGTTTACATAAAAGTAATGCATACGTGGCTGAGTTACTGTCAAATAGTACGCATATAGTACGTTCAGAATTCACTAAAGTTCATCGCGAACTCCAAAGGGTTCAAACCGCTTTAACCGAATTTAAAATATGGAAAGAAGGCTTTGATAAAATGAAATCTGATATAGAATACTCGCGGATCACTATCGCAGCTACATCAATAAGAATCGGATTAGATGAATATATTAACACCTTAGAAAATTTAATTTCCGCAATAACCCTTGCTCACCACGGTATTTTGCATCCTAACCTAATCTCACCAGAACAACTTTTGAACGTCACTGCAAATATGAAGAGATTTATAAATTTCCCCATTTTAAATAACGGTAAAACAATACCTGAATTTATTTCATCACTTTCCGACATAAGAGTCTCTTATAAGAATAAAAGACTTATTATTTTGATGGAAATACCGTTACCCAGTTTCCAGCCCTTTTCATTTTTCAAACTTCATGCATGCCCTAGCGAACAAGATCTAGGTGATTCCTTTATAGGTTCAGCCTACATAGTCCCTCAGTCCAAATATATTGCTATCTCAAGCGATGAAGGATCATACTTCTTTGCTGATGACGAATATTTAAATTCATGCATCAAATCAACTGCAGGATCCTTCTGTAAAATTACGAAACCTCTATTTGAAACTAATTTATACCCCACATGTGAAAGTGCTCTTCTAACTGGTAATTCACCGAATACCTTGAAACTTTGTAATATTTTGGTCAGTCCCAAGCCACGAACAACCTGGACTTATATTCCTTCGTTGAATGGTTGGTTATATTTTATACCAAAATCAGAAACTTTTGCACTGATCTGCCAAGGAGAGAAAATTCTCACAAGTAGTCAGACTCTTTTAGGAACCGGTATTTTGCAAATACTACCGGGATGCTCCATTCATACCGAGGCAGTTACTCTGACTTCCTTAGAAAAACATGTACATAAGGACTATTACTTCTATGATGCCCCTTTTTCACTTGAAATTGCAAATATCTCAAACATTTTCCCTCTTCCTTTGGGATCATTGACCAATAAAATGGTAGACGCATTTATTTATCCTATTGAACCTCCAATTTTCGAGAATAGCAAAAATGACATCGCCTTGCAAGATATTGAGAGAAGAGCTAATATACTTTCGCGTCAGGAAAATTATCTGTTTTTGTCGAAGAAAACTACAATTTCTACTGGACTTGTAATTGCTGTTATTTTAATCATCATAATCCTTATAATTTGTTACTCTTGCATAAAGAGACGAAGATTTCGTCCCCACTCGATAGCTCACTATCAAGTTCGTCGCGATCGGGTTAGATTCAATCTTCCAACTAAAAACCTAGAAGAACCTACTATTGAGAACGAATATAACGAAGCCGCAACGGATTCCCAAATAACGCCCGAAACTAACTAAACTAAACAAGGTTCATGGGATATAAAAAAAAAACAAATTATATATAAATTTATATATATATATATATTTTTTTTTTAACAAATATAAAAGAGAGAAAAAAAAATACTAATACAGAATTATATGAAGGGTCGGGGAACAAAAGGGCCTAACCCACAAATTTTTCGAAATTGAATTTTACACATTTTTGGACTCCTCAAACAAATGCCGTTTCAAGGGTGTAAACTAAAAATTAAAAAAAAAATTTTTTCATATTTTAAAAATTCATCAAAGTCAGGCCAGGTCCTAACCCAAGGGGTGTCGAGCGAACAAAAGGGCCTAACCCCACATTGCACCTTATGGAAAAACGATTTTTTCATTCGGTTTGTCTAGGTTTATTGCCACTATATAGGTATGTGGTGCCATTTAGCGTGATTAGGATGTGTCAAAGGCTTTGGAGGAACTAATCGCGGTCGATATTATCGATTTTACATCATCTGTTGCAAGTGTTGATCGACAAGGAGAGTAAGATGAGTAAACGTTGTTTGTTTTTTTGTTTCTATTTTTTTTTAGGGATAGAAATTCGAAAAATTTCAAACGGGCGTTTGTTGAGTAAAGTCTCACGGTCATTTTGATATTTTATCTAGGTGAGAAATTGGTGCAGTATGCCGCGGAAGCAAGCCGAGCGTCGCGAGATGCGACGTCAGGGCTTCGAGTACGTGGCGGCAAAGGGAAAACTCGTACGTGCGAAAAATCCTCCCGTTGTCGATGTCAGTAAAAAAAATCTTAATCGGACAATTTTAACGATGATGCATCTTTACGAAAAATCGTGGAAATACAGATATATTGAAACGGGTATCATTCCGAAAATTCCAAAAAATTCTGATGAATAAAGAATGGGTTTGGCATCAATTTCTCTTAATCAATATCAATATTTTTTACATAAATCACGATAACATCTTCAAATGTTCATATTTTTGGTCGAAAATTTTACTGCATACTTTTGAAAAGGTGTACTTCAAGAAAAAAAATAGCATTCGAGTGAAAATCCTGCAAAACGAGCTCGACTGGAAATTTTGCTCTAAATGACTAAACTTCCACTTTGTTTAAAGTGATATTTCATGCCTAAAAATAAGTGCAATCCACTCGTGTTTGGGAGTGAAATATTACTCTGGAATAAGTGGATTTTCACTCATTTAGAGTGACATTTTCACTGAAGCTAGATTTGCAGGATTTTCACCCATATTGAGTGAATCATTCACTCGAAAAAATTTAGATGGTGCCTGTTCTTTTCAGTGTCCTCATTGTTTTGAAAAAATATTTTTCTACCAGCGTATAAAAATCGTATGCATTTTTGGTTACTTTTAAAGGAAAAACCATCGCGGATTTTGACAAGATTCTTTTGATGCAAGTGACACCGAAAGAACTTTCTATGGAGAAAAAATACGATCTCCGTCGAATGATTGAATTCATTCCGGTCGAGCATCGTCAATATTACAAAAATTTGTTGTAGTTGGAAAAATAAATGTGTCTGAATGATTTTTGTTGGGGTACATGATTTATATACCTATATCACTAAATAAGAAAAACAGCTTAATGACAAAGTGATGGTAAAATTCAACATATTTTATTCAATTTTTTTTCAGTTTTGTTTTTACCATGATGTGTCTTGAGATAAGTATGATAATCTTTAAAAAAAAATATATTCCAAAAATACAGTCCAATTCGATTATTTTTAACAATATAAAAATAGCGCAAATTCATTGTTTACCGAATATCTGAACCTTAATCACAAAATTCATTATTATTTTCAACAGCAATAAAAATAAACGATAGCAAAATTAATAATAATTTAACGAAAATAAAGTATCACTCAATATAATAGATCATGCTCAGAAAAATATACTAGACAATAAATAATTAATTGTTCACAACTTAACAAAAACATATTTATTAAAAAATTATTGTTGTATTTGCTAGTATTTATTCATAGAATTGCACCGCAAGTCAGGTGGCACTAAGCCGAGTGAATGCTTGCTGCTCGGGGTTAGGCCCTTTTGTTCGCCTGTACCCCCTTGGGTTAGGCCCGTGCTTAACTTTGATGTCTCATAAATCGAAAACTATTTGACGGATTTGCATGAAATTTGAAAGAACAACGTTCAAGAGTGGAGATTATCGATCACATATGTCCAATATATTTTTTTCGGTGATCTCGCAAAATACAAACGTTTTTCTTGCGTCCTGAAAAATTTGGAAAAACGGGGTTAGGCCCTTTTGTTCCCCGACCCTTCATATAATCCCGTAGATAATCTTAGATTTAACTTCTGCATGCGTATACATATATCAAGCAGACCCTCCGCCCAAACTTTCAGCTAGCAATCGAAGCTCTGAAAAAAAATAAGATATACGGAAGGGTTAAAAAACAAAACATAAGATAGAAAAAAAAAAAACCCTAATACAAATTTATATGTATAAAAAGAAAGTTTTACCTTCAGAAGATAGCCGCGGATTTCCCCTGCGTAAATAATTCTGAAAAGGAAAGCAATGCAAGTTGAAAAAAAAAACACATTATTAAAAAAATAAAGTAGATTCAAACGTCTTTAAAAACTTACAATTACGATTTTATCACCCTCTAAAATGTACTGCATATCATCAATATTGAAAGGTACATCCGGTCCAAAAGTAAGCAAGTGAGCAGAAGCAAGATTTGCCTTTGTGCACATTTCCTCAGCAGTTAAATGAAGCTAATCCATCGGAACTTGTAAAATACCCAAAGTTGTTATAATGTAACTGGAATCACGAACCGATAAAATTCCATCCTTCCAAATAGAGTTTTTCACGATCGATCTAAATAAATAAAAAAAAATCTCTATATATAATAATAATAATAATGAAGATAATGTATGTAGTTTTGACCTGATGAAAAACAAAAGAGATTTTCAACTTACTGCAACTAGTTGATCCATCTGAACCTTCCAGAATTTGTCTCCAATAAACAGTACTCCATTCCATCCATGTAAATTGATTTGATCCTCTAGTTCAACCAATTGATCATTTAAACCCGATTCTCCATCCAAAAACCAATGCTCAGGTAAATTCAAGGTTTTTCCTAAAATCTCCATTCTGAAGAATTTGGTACCGTCAGGAAACATCGTTCTTTTCCTATTAGTATTCTGTCCAGGCCTAATCGGTAACCAATAGATACCATCTGAACAATCATGAAGTTCCCACAACACTCTACGTTTCCACTTTTCGACTGGCCTCGATCGTCTGGGAAGAATCATTTTTCTGGGTTTTCCCGATTTGACCGTATCTTTCACAGAAAATTTAGGAACCCGTAAAATGACCTTTTCAGAGATGATTCTAGGGCCAACCTTCTGTCTCTGAACCATTCCCTGTTATCACCATCAATTGAACATCCAGTAGAAGGACCCGCAACAACTAAAGATTCCACCTCTCCTTCTTCATTATCGGTGGAAAGAGTATCAGCAATCTCCTTTAATTCTTTGTACACCTCAGACTCTATATCACTAAAAGAACACACAACAGTTACACGTAAATACTTAATTACACATACGAATTTTTGTAAAACCTTATTCAACAACATTTACAAACAAACTTTTACTTACTTTAAAGACATCATTGGTCGACTGACTTTACAGAACGCACTATTTTGACTAAAGGGACAGAAACCTCTATTCCTCGTAAAAAAGGTAATAAAATATTATCACTTACCATTTCTAGAAAACTTGGAGAACTCAAAAAAAAAACAGATGAGTAATAAAATATCAATTCGAGGAAGAACCGAGCGCGAAGCATGTCGCCTGTTTTGGGAGCGTAGTTATACCGATAACCTCTCATAGACAAAGTGTAACTCTTAACAACTTCTGGATAGTCAAATAATAAGATAAAAAAAAAATAATAATAAGGGAAATGCGTTAATAAAGGAAATCTATGGAACACCCAAGGATTCAACAAGGAAGAACCATTGATGTAAAACCATTTTCCTATATTAAAAGAGGAGAATTGAAGGCGCGAAATTTCTTTTAAGGAGCATTCTTTTTTTTAAATAATGTCCTTCTTAAGGAGGGGAATGTGACGTCCTGGAATTTCATCCCTCCAATTCTCAAAAATTTTTATGTTTTTGTTGACTATACAGAGGTTGAGTTATGAAAGAGTGTGAATATGAATGCATAGGTGTGAATGAGTATGATGTAAGAGTATACGTTGTAAGAGAACTCGTGGCCACATGTATCACTTGACCCTGCGATAACCTTCTCTCTCTTTTGGGGTACCCCGAATTTCATTGAACATCATTTTGATAAGAATTGAACTAGTTCCTCTTTAGACCAGCCAATCCCTCCTTAACTATTTATCTATATCCAATTGACTGTGCTCTCATTTGCGAGATGATTAGAGATCGCAGTATGTCACCCTAAAGGATTGGGTAATACAGAATTATTGATAAAAACCAAGCTGACTGTTGCTCAATTTCTTACAAAATGATAAGAAAACCACGAATGTGTACCCCTATGGGTATGAAATCTCCAATAAAAGCGCAATCCTAACAATACTCTCCGATCAGTCTTATTCAGCCAGTTCTTCTTTACTTCGTGAAGTAACACGAAAAGTTCTCGGTCCCGTGGGTGAAACAGTCTAATCTCAGTCTTTTCTCGTTGGTGACAGCAACAGTCGACTGGTAAGTCCTGTTTATTCCACGTTAAAAACAGATTGTGTCCTTATCCCAAAAACTAGGACTCAAGTACAGATTGTGTCCTTATCCCAAAAACTAGGACTCAAGAATATTTATTCTTATTCATGATGTTTTGAAAATGATGTTTTATGAAATGATGTTTATTTTGATGTGATGTTTATTGATGATTATTGAAATGTTTTGATGTTTTATGAAATGATGTTTGAAGTAAAATTGTGATGTTTATTGGAAGCTAAAAGAATTTAATGATGTTTATTGAAATAATGTTCAAATATTTTCCTTTTGAATATTCTTTCGATTTGATGTTCGATGTTTCGAAGCTTATTGATGTTATATTTTGAAGTTTATGATGATGATGTTCTATATTGAAAGAGTTTGACGTTTTATTAATGTAAAAGAATTTTATGATTATGGAAAATGATGTTCTATTCAAAACTAAGAATGATGAAACAATGTTAAATGGTTTTTATTGACGTTCTTTTATTGATGTTGTATTGAAAGAGTTGTTGCTGATAAATTAACCGATGCTTATTGGAGAAAATAGATGTTTTATGTGATTGATGTGTTGATGTTCACTGCAATTAATGGTCATATCAAAAGCATTTGATGATGCAGAGCTTATTGATGTTCGATAAATGATGTATATGATGTTGATGTTCCTTTGATTATGTTTAAAAGAGTAGATGTTTGATGACGTTGATGGTATCAAAACAATGTTCTATTAGAAACCTTGATGTTGTTAAAATATTACTAAATGACCTTTTTTTTATTGTTGTTCTTTTTTTGATTGTATGGTCATAAGGAAAAGATTTAATGTAATATTGTTTGTATTATTGGATGATGTCCCTCTTCCTTAATTGATGTATTTTCACTATCAGTTAGGAAATCTTTTAAATTGTACCACTATTGAAACCACGAAGGAAGACGGTAATTAAAACCTTTAAGCGATCAAATGTAATGTATAATCAGGATATTAAACGCTTGTGTTCAATTTCACTTATTTTACCTTCATTATTGTGGAATAGTGTAGTATGATCAGTTAGTTTTGGAACAACTTGTGCACCTTTTCTTTCTTATGAGATAATAAATGTAACTTTTCCTTAATTTATCTATTCTTGATTTATTTTTACCCATCCTTGGAGATTTACAAGTGAAACTTTTAACAAACCCTTAGCCGCAAAAGTAACTTTTGGAACTGTTTAAAAAAAACCGGGCATACTAACTTATTTTTTCTATCATTTTTAATGTCAAAAGGGACCCCTGAATTAAGCTATATCTTTTTAAAAAAATGCATGTATGATTTTTTCGGGAACCAAACTACCAGATGCCTGGACTATAAAAGCACACACTAAATACTATCAATATTTTTGAAGCAAATGAAGAAAAACATATTTTCCTTGGGTGATCCTAGCAAATTCGGTAGAATTTCTCACAATTTCTTTTGATCGGGACCAACTTTTACACATCTGCTTTTTGTGTAAGAAGGAAAAGAATATAGAGGAGAGTACCCGAATATGAGATATTCTCGTAATATGAGATAGCGGGGTTTCAGCTAAACTAAGAGGCGCATTGTGTTGGTTCTATCACTAACTTGTAGCTCTTGAAGTAAAAGTAATTTCGTGGTAAAGTCAATTTTTTATATTGCTTCTAAAGATTATAAGCGAACTTTTTGCGAAATCGGTGATGGCCGAGTTCTTGGATGGTAAGTCTTTAAACCCTATTTATTATCTATTAAATAAGTATTTAGCAGTAAAGTCGGCCTGGAGGGATAGGGATTGAATAACTAAGTAGGAAAATATCGACAGTGTTCAAGTTTTTCATGTACAGGTTAGGCGTAGTAAGTGAATAGTTGCACGGTGTGGTTCTCATAATATGAGATACCTGTGGTACAATGCATATCCTGCTCCAGCTGGACACACTCTGGCTGCGCTGGGGAAACTGGTTAAAAATGGGATTGTGACTACTGTAAAAACTGAATATATCTGAATAACAGTGAGTTTATACTTCGGAAACATAGAATAAAGTTTTTCATAAAAAATAATACTTTATTTTGCATTTTATTAGCGATTTCCTGGGGGTATCTCATATTATGAGAATAGTTTGACGAGTTTGGAAAAAGCACTTTTTTTACATTTTTTGGATTTTCAGAAAAACTAAATATTTGATAAAATTTGTCATTTCAGCACCTTAACGCAAACTAAATTCCCTTCAAAATGACCTACATTAATTTTTAATTCAGTCCATAGAATTCCGGCAATCACACCAAACAGAGTTGGTATCTCATATTTGGGTACTCTCCTCTAACCTTACGAGGGTCTTTCATTTTCTGTCACCTGTAATTTAGACTACGCCCTTATATTTATATATACCTGATATAAGGTCTAATTTCAAAAATTTGAAAATTTAAAAACGTACAGTAGAAAATTGTTGAAAAATGATTGTATTTTTTCTTCCATCATTTTATGTCAGGCAACTCTTGAAGAAGTATTAAAAACGTACTTTGCTTTCTAATGCATAAAAAAGCATTTTAGCAAGTTCAACTTCAAAATATTTTTTTCTTGCCTTATATTGGTTTAATTTTGAGCAAACCTATAAACAACCACTCCAGAAACCATGATCCAATCCACACAAGGTCTAGCCACGCGCATGTAAAAAAAATTGCAGCCAATCAGCAACGATACCAGCTACACCGCCATATTGAATAAATGTACAGCTGGCATCTTTATTGAATGGTAACCAAGATGGCCGTGGAGTTGGTATGCGTGAGTTGGACAAAAATGGAACGTTTTTCCGCTAGACCTTGTGTGGATTGGATCATGCATTGAAACCATCCTCAACGAAATGACTGGATGTACGTGCGTATATGCATACCAATCATGATCCAAAAAGCTATGGTCTCGCCACGCGCTTCTAAAAAAAAGTGAACCAATCAAATGGCCCGTAGGAATTCGTACAGCGACCTCCATTTTTAAAAGGACTTCAAGCGGGAAGTTTAAAGCAGGCTCAACGCTGCATGTGTTAATTGCAGAAAAAAGTCGAAAACAGTCTTATAAATAATCGTATAAAGCTAAAATAAAAACCAGGAACATATAACTCATATTTATAAACAGTATAAATGTAAAAGAGCGTGCTATTGAAGAATTTGAAGTGCTTCTTTGCAACATATTTGAAGAATTAAAATCCCATACTATTCACACTATCGATTTTGGAAAGAACAAAGAGAGTTAAAAAATTTTCTTGTATTGTACTTTTTATTACAGAAATCATTATGAATAATTTGTACTAGTTGTGTACAGTCGGCTAAAGTAAGGGTTTTATTATCTATATTATTACAAATTCTAATAAATAATAAATAATTATTTATTAATTAATAATAACAAACAAAATAATCAATTAATACTGGATAGTTATAAATGAAATAATGAATTGATAGTTATTATTTACAAATAGAAGAATTAATTACGGCAAATAAATCAATTATAATTATTGTAATCATCATTATAATTATTGTATAATTATTGTAATAGCAAACATAGTAAAAATATGAAGAATACAATACTAAATATCTCAATAATTATTAATTACAAATACAATAATTAATTATGATACATAAATCAATTACAATTATTGTAATTTAAAATGAATAATTATAATGATTCGTATTAATTACTATTAAAAATTCTTTTCGCAGAAAGTGTTGCAAGTTTCACTATAATTTTTATCATTGAATGTTCTTTTTGTATAATATTATAATAGCAAACACAGTAAAAATATGAAGAATACAATACTAAATATACTTTTGTAATTAAAATTTTGTATGACTTTCATGATTTATTTAATGGTGTGGCAAAAAAGAGGTATGCATGGCAAAAACAAATTATGTTAAGCCGGCCTTGATTATTTGTAACGTACATAGAGTCCTTAAATGCCCAAGAATTTATTTTGAGCAAATGCTCTCGAGAATAGGCTTATTAAGCACTTATTGTTTAAACAAATATATATCATAATTAATACATGTATTTTTTCAAAAACATTCTAGAGTGAACAAAACATATACCTTTTTTAAATTACAGAGTTGCTACAGGTCAGGTAACCTGACTAACCCGACTAACCTAACGAGTTAGGGAATTTTCGACAAATTGAAGTTGAAATTAATTTTATCATCATGGTTAAAAATCGCAACTATTTGGTTAAAAATTAATCTGTTTTGCTTGAGGATTCAAACTATTTTGTAGAAAATTTTTCTTTTCTGGTTGAATTCAACTATTTTTGGTATAAAATTAAAATCCTTTTTGGTCAAAATATAAAACATCACGTTTTTCGTTGAGAATTCATCTTTTTTGGTAGAAAATTCAATTACTTAGTTGGAAGTGGAACTACTTTGTTAAAAATTCTTTTCTTTGGTTGATGATTCATCACTTTAGTTGAAAAAAAACTTTCTTTTGTTCAAAATTTAATTATTTGGTTGAAAATTATTTTGTACATGTATGGTTCATAATTTATCTTCTGATGTTAAAAATTCAAATATTCGGTTTAAAATTTCTGTATTTTATTGAAAATTCGAAGTTTGTGGGAAAATATTTAATCTTCTTGGTGACTAATTCATCTTTTTGGTTGGAAATTCATTTGAAAATTAAAATATTTGGTTGAAAATGAGATGTTTCTTATTTAGAATCAATTTTTTTAACTGGAAATTGTAACTTCCATTTTTTGTCGAAAATTTATCTTTTTTGATAGCATCTAATTCTTCTTGGTTGAAAATTACACTATTTCATTGAAAATGTATCGGTTTTCGGTGACAATGGAACTATTAGTTGTAAATCCGTATTTTTTTTGGTAAAAGAGTACTCTCATTAGTTGAAATTTCACCTTCTTGGTTAAAAATGAATTTCTTTGGTTGGAAATTCTTTTTGTTTTCAGTTAAAAATTTTGTTTACTAACTGAAAATTATTCTACTTTATTTTTGGTAGAAAATTTCATATTTTTGGTTCAAAATTCATCATTTTCATTAAAAAATAATTTCTTTGGTTGAAAATTCGTTTCTTTTCAGTTGAAAATTATTTTTTCAACTGAAGATATAACTATTCCATTTGAGCTTGCACATTTATATCTTCAGTTGAAAATTAATTAATTTGGCTGAAGACTCGTTTTTTTAAATTCACTTTTCGTTCGTAAATTCATCTTTTTACAGGCTACTGCAATTCTCGCAGCCCTCTTTTAATATCGTAGATATTTATGTCCGTGACCCAAGATAAATAGTTAACTACATCATGAAAAATGACAAATTGTACATTTCAATTTGTGCTTATAACAGAATACAATAAAGAAAATCATGGAATTTAATTCTTCAAAAAAATACATCTATGTTGTGAAAGAACTTTCTTTTAATTCATGCATTTTAACTATACGTATTTGCAGTTCGATATATTTCTTCATTATAATGATTGATTAACACTTAAAGGACACACCTCCAAATACACCTCCAGATATTTTCGGCTGGAAAAAATCATGAGTGATGTTGAAACAATATAAAATAGAAAAAAATATCTCCAAAACCTCAATGATAATTCAATTATCCGATGAAAATACTTGAAAAAAAAAAGATAATCGGAAAAAATCGGAAAGCCCATGGGTTCTCAGTGATCCCAAGTGTCCTTTAGGGATAAATAGTTTCAAATTCACAATTTCTATTAAATATAAAACTATGTATCTTCAAGAATTAAAAGAGGTATTAACGACATTCTTATTATCTACATTTAAGTATCTAAGTTTGAGAAACGCTGTGCTACATCATGACGCGAAATGATTTCAATCGTACTTAGGAAAGCGTCTCTGCGTTGTCATGGTAACCAATATGGCTGTCGCTGTACGAGACGCGGCTTGAACGTATTTCGTACCCCCAAGTGGCGGGACCATAGCTTT
>CAKNYM010030017.1:20946-44005 GCA_932195095.1 Andricus curvator | reverse complement strand
GACCGTCTTAAGTAGACGGTCTAGATTCGGACTAGCCAGCCGATCTCCCTACTTAAGACTGCCACGAAATTTTTCCACACGGGAGGCACTCTACACATTTTAATTTGTAGTAGGTAAACGTTCTGGTAAATAAATTTAAAAAATGTCGGTATTTATGCTGCTTGAAAATACAATTTTTTGAAAAAACATCGAATTTCTCCACCGTTTAGTTTCATAGATAATCTGATAAAAAACATGAAAATTTTAATGACTTTTAAACGGATCGCGACCCGGCAATACTTTTCGCTCTCTCACACACACATTCAAACGCATATCACAGTTGCTCAATGATGGTCAGGTTTAAATTGCGACGTTGTCAGATCTACGAGTCTGCTGCTGGCATAGCAGTTGTGACTATACGTAAACATATAGCATGGCTCAAAGGCGCCCCACGAGACTCTATTAAATATCGTTTGACCGGCCAAGAATCGCCTTCTGACTGACTTTGCTCGATTAACAGTTTAAAAGTTAACCCACATAGCCGATTGGTAGTTGTTAACCTTTTAAACGATTTAGAAGCTTAATGAATAGGGCGGAGTGAAAATATTAAAAGGAATGTAATTGTTTAAGCTAAGGGGAAAAAATTTGTGGGTTGACATCCGACAAAATTTAAAAAAAAAATATAATTTTTGAAATCGGTTGATATTTTCTGTTCACTTTTTTACTTGAAAATTAAAAAAAAAACAAAATTCATATTGATTAATGAAATATGCTTCATTTTCCATATGTACAGTTTTTGCTATTGAACAATAATACAAACTTAGAAATACAAACAAATTTTTTTTCTAATTTAGAATTTTTTTGAAAACGTACAAAAAAAAGTTTTTTGGGGTTGAGCTAAATGCACACTTTTTTGGAAAAGGTTTGATATGTAGAGCCCGAAATTTCTTCAGCTTAAGCCAAGGCAAGATGTTGTTGCTTTAAATTCATGGAAGACAAAAATTCAGTGATGTTTAAATTGTTCCACACATCACAAATAAAAATAAAAAATTCCTAAACTGCGCACAATTTTTTTCCGGAAAAGAAAAATCATAAAATGTTTGTTTAGTTCAAGCTGAAGAAATTCCGGACTTGACATATTCAACTTTTTCCAAAATGTGTGAATATAACTGAATTAAAAGAAAAACTTTTTTTTTTGTATCTTTTCGAAAAAATCTACATTGATGAAACATTTTCTTTTTGAATTTATAATTTTTTGTTATTCTTTACGAGTAAAACATGTACACATGAAAAATTCGTCGTATTTTTTGACCTGATACGAAATTTTTTGAATTAAAAAAAAATTTTGAATTTTTAAATAAAAAAAGAGAACGGAGGATATTACCAGATTTCAAACATTTTGAAAAAAAAATTTCGGATGCCAACCCACAATTTTTCTACCCTCAGCTCAAACGATTTTACTAATTTTAGCATTGTCACTTCGTCCTATTAATTAACTCATTCTTCCTTTTAGGACCCAAGACAAATGTGCCAAAGCCCGAATCTATACGTTCATTATTTCGAGAGTTATATTGCTTATATTGACGGAAGGATGAACGGACAGACATGCAGACAGGTAGACCAGGCAGATAGACGCCATCCCGAAAATTTGTTTTCCGGCTTCAGTGGGTCTCAAAATGTGGTTATCCGTTGAAAAACTGGTGTGTCAAATTTCGGACAAATCTACTACTTTGTGTATCATGAATGATGGAAATATAAAAAAGACTCTAAAGTAATCATTAAAGAGTTCTACATTTTAACCTTTCTTATGCACGTGTCCCATCAAAAAATTATTTATAACAAATTTGTAGCTCTTTTTTGGTTGAACATTTTTTGTCTTGTCATTTTTTTCCGTAGCTTGTGTCGTTTGTCCAAAAATTAATTTCTGTTGTTGTTTTTTCTAAATAAGCCAACGGCCATACCACGCTGAAAAAAACAGTTCTCGTCAGATCACTGAAGTTAAGCAGCGTTGGACGCGGTTAGTACTTGGATGGGTGACCATTCAAGAATACTGAGTGCTGTTGGCACATCGTGGGTGTGGTGAGCCCACACTTGTAGTTATTTATAACTACAAGAAAACTATCCACCTAGAAACACTACCCGAATCGGGTAGTGTAACGCCTACCCTGAAAGGGAAATGGCTTAATGGTATATATATATATACACTGTAAAAAAAGTTGGTGTAATTTTACATCGTACCACGATGGAAATTATTTGATCTACGTGCGACGATGTAAGTTTACACACTTTTGTAAAAAAAAATGCAGGACGTAAATCGTCAGGACCACATTTCAATTTTGAGGTTATGTTGGTGAGGTTATAAATTTTTAAACACTGTATCAGGATAAATAAAGCGCATATTACTTTTCTTAGGTATCGTTTTGAATAAAAAAGACATATTTTTTTTTATTCACATAGAACTCATCACTATTAGAGCAATATTAGAGGCTCTGAGACGTAATTTTATGATAAAGCCAAAAGCGCCATGACTTTCTGTCAGTTCGTCGATGGGTTGTCGATTTATGTCCTGCTTGTAATTTCTCAGGATGCCAAGACGTAACAATACTACCCGTGTGTGAAATTATGCTAGATACTGCAACTTTACCAAAAAAAGTGTTAATTTATAGGGATATTTAAATTTAATCACTAACGTAAATTGACTGCGTGCCACGCTGATCAAATAATTTCCATCGTCAGACATAGTAAATTTACATCGGACAGTTATTTCATACTGTTCCATGGGGTGAAGTTGGTGTAGATTGTGAATTTCGGAGCGACATTGGTATATTTACCAGGTTATACATTGTAATTTAAAATACACTGCTCGTGAAATTACGATCTAATTGTAAATATCACAACAGATTTTCTTACAGTGTATATAAACAAAAACTAGTCGTTCTGTCAAAGAGTGATTAAAAAAAAATTTCTAGATCTTTTTTGGGTGCGTAATTTTTGTCTTCTCATATTTTTTTGTATCTTGCATAGTTTGACCGCAAAATGGAATTTTTTGGTTTTTAGATTTTTCAAGAAAATTAAAAAAGTTGTTATGATAGTCTTGTAGAGTTTTGAAAAGGCAACGTTTTTCTTCTCCTGACTTTTTTCATATCGTGCGTTGTGTGGCCTAAAATTTGTATTTTTGGTTTTTTCTGGAATTTTTCAAGTTTTGAGTGAAAAAATTGTCTCAAATTTTTTTGGAAATGCTCTAACTTTTTGAATATTTATCCAGAATAGCTTGCTAAAGAACTTGACCTTCAGTTTCCGACAATCAAAGAGTGATCTGAATGCCAATCTAACGAATTAATTCTTTCAATAGTTATCCTGCTCACAAGCAGACATAAATAAGTACATTTATAGAGCTTTACATACATAGAGTCATACATACAGATATAAAAAAATTACATATATACATACAAACATACATAAATACATACAAACATACATAAATACATACATACATACATCCATGCATGCATACATCCATGCATATAGAAAGACAGACGCATTCGTAAAAACCTATATTTCGGGTTCAAAGGGTCTCAAAACGTGGGCATTTTATAAAAACGGGAGGGGGGGGGGTCTCATTTTACACAAAATATTAATTAAAACGGGTGGTGTTGTTCAGGGAGGAATGGCTTTTCCTGATTGGCCGATGGGCGTGACTTAATTGCAATGAATGTGGTAATTAGGGGGTGTGGCCTACCCCAATTGATCGAATGCATGATTCCCAGATGGAAAATAAGAGGGCACCCCACACCCTCCCATCGAATGAATTTTTCCCAGTTGAAAAGGGGGTGGGGGCCCTACCCCCTACCAATCCAATCTGCGATGTTTCATGAATGGACATATCCCAAGTCGAAAAGGGGAGGAGGCCTCACCACTTCTGCTGATCTAAGAGTAGGGGATGAGTTGGAAAAGGAGGGAACTAATTACAACGCAAATTATTTATCCTTATCTTACTTTATAATCAGATTGGAACAGAAGTGTTAAAATAAAAACAAAGTTACAATTACTTAGAGGTATTTATAATATTTAATTTACTCATTAAAACTTCAAATTATCTTAAACTCTTCTAGGTGACAGGTAGTGAATATTACAGATTGTTTTTAATTATATTCACATATCAGTTTTCATTTATTTGTTAATATGCCACGAAAATACAGTTCTTCAAGTACGTTATTTAAAGCGTTCACCGACACACACAATGACATTTTCTAATCCTTCGAAACTAGACTTCTGACGAACTATTTCGCGAGTTTTTTTTTTTTCTTTTTCGCCTTAACCTCGCCTTGCTGTGCGGCATTGTTGTTCTCGTCATGGTATTCCTTGCTGTCGCTCAAAAGTATTCCCTTTTTGCCGTGAGCGGTCGTACACACTAGAGTGTATTTGCTCAATTCAGTGGTCTGGAGGTATGAAGGTGAATTTCCGAAACAGAAGTATGATTCTATTATATCGATATGTTGTTGGAGTTTTGACCAAGTAGCAGAGTCGAAGGTGCTACCGTTGCCTGAATTGTTCATAATTTTAATGGCCGGTTGTCATTTCCCATGTGATTGAGCCTCTAGTTCAATTAGAATCATCTTTGAAAATGAATGATTAAGTCCGTAAACAGAAGGCAGAATCATTTGTTGCGTGTTTTTTTTTGTGAAGTTTGTAGACATCATAACCAAGCGTTTAAGAGCAGCTTTAGTATGTACTTGTTTAAGAGGTGATGATTTGGGTTTATCCTTTTTATGATTTGTGTTTCAGGAACAATTTTATTAGTCTGAGCGTCAGACAACACTTTGATAGTTTGAGTTGCCGTGGACTTTGAAAAATCAAAGACCGGCGTGGATTCTATCTCTACTGAATCAGTGTTAACTTGCGACATAGTGGCTCGTTTGGATATAAGAACTCAACTTATTCAACGCGGTGCTATGCGTCGGTTTATGTATGTAAAATATATGAGAAGTGGGGGCGTGCATTGTTTGGTGTGTGGGGGGGGGGCATATGCTGTGAGCGTGGGAAGAACGGTTATGCCACGCATGTGAATAAAACCGGTTTCTTTTTAACAGGCAAACAAAGGATAGAAGTATAGGTTTCCTAGAAATTACGCGAAAGAATACGTGCTTCATATAAATCATACAAAAGAATTCGTATTTCCTGGAAATTAAACAAAAGAACACGTGAAAACAGTCTCCTATTATCTGCAGGTTTATGTTTGTGTATTTTATATAAACCAATTTTTCAAGTGAAGAGCAGGATTAAAAATGATAGAAACGGAAACATTAACCAAAACAAAATATTTTCAAGGAAAGGCGTTACCACAAAAGCTAATATTTTCATCTGTCATCAAATGTTGTCCAGTTTCTGTGAAAGTATTGTTCCACTGCGTAGACAAAATTCACAACTGAAAATAATTTCCAAACAAATTTTCGAGTGCCGTCTTTGCCTTAACTTCCGAGAATAAGAGTTATTCAAACAATGTTGCATTGCCACTAGTTGTCTATACACCGTTCAAGGTATTTCAAAAGATTTTCTTCAGAAAAATTAGTTTTTTGGAAAATTTTTACCAGAGAAACGATTTCGATTTCGTTTATATGTCAAAACAATTTTCTATACTCTCTAGCATAATTTGTCTGCGTTGACGAAAACTGTTATTCTTGTGATGTATTCTTTACTTTTACTTAAGGGTGTTGGTTAGATCCGACTTGGAATTTTTTTTTTCTAGGCACGGCACTGACTGCATATATATTTTTTCCCAAGCATTTGAGATCGAAAGAAAGAAAACTTGTCAAATATCCGGGGTTTTGCGAGATCCTGGGATCAACAAAATTGATAGAAATGAAGCCTTTTGCTGAGGCAATCATTATTTCCACGGAAATTATAAATTTTGCGAAAGGGAGAAATCTGCGGATAGCAGAAGACAGCATTTGAACGGCGAGAACCGTTCGCAAATTTATTTTTTTACTCACAATTCTGACATCACAGAAGCATTTTCAGAGGTCATGCAATATTCGAAGACCCAAAACTTGATGATGGCGAACCTAAATTTTTCGAAATACGTCGCGAAATAGAAAAAAATGTAGAATAAAGTTGAGATGTCCTGTGTATGTGAAAACCATAAGACATTAGACTGTAGTAGTAAGCAGCAAAGCAAACGCGGCATATAGACCATCTGTCAAATTCGCGCTGCAATGCTCTGAAGTCCGCCCCGATTTCGCGAGTGGCAATGTGTGGTGCGTACTTCAGAGGATTGCAGCGCGAATTTGACAGATGATTTATATGCCACGTTTGCTTTGCTGCTTACTACTACAGTCTAATGTCTTATGGTTTTCACATACACAGGAAATCTCAATTTTATTCTACATTTTTCTCCATTTCGCGACGTATATCGAAAAATTTAGGTTCGCCATCATCAAGTTTTGGGTCTTCGAATATTGCATGACCTCTGAAAATGCTTCTGTGATGTCAGAATTGTGAGTAAAAAAATAAATTTGCGAAGGTTCTCGCCGTTCAAATGCTGTCTTCTGCTATCCGCAGATTTCTCCCTTTCGCAAAATTTATAATTTCCGTGGAAATAATGATTGCCTCAGCAGAAGGCTTCATTCCCATCAATTTTGTTGATCCCAGGATCTCGCAAAACCCCGGATATTTGACAAGTTTTCTTTCTTTCGATCTCAAATGCTTAGGAAAAAATATATAAGGAGTCAGTGCCGTGCCTAGAAAAAAAAAAATCCAAGTCGGACCTAACCAACACGTAGGTCATTTATAATTCTAATAAATAAGTCTGGAATTAATCTCCAATACTGTTCTTGTACGAGGGAAAAACTATTGGCATGTGTGCACGTGAAAGGGGAGGATGCTGGCAATGCTTAAACCTCTTTTAGTGCGGTTTATTTAATATAGAACAGGTTTTCAGGTATAAAACAGGTTTTTAACATTCTGGAAACGGAAAGATTAATCAAAGCAAAACAAAATTTTCAAGGGAAGGCTTTACCACAAAAGCTAATTTTTTTCACCTGAATAATGTTCAGAACCAATTTCTAAAAGCATGTATTCCAAAAAATTAAATATAATTTATGGAAAACCCGTTTCCAAACAAAGTTTCTAAAAATAAAACTTCAATGAAATTTTCAGAAGAAATTCAAAAATAATTTTCTAAACCAATTCTTACATTTCTTAAGTCTTTTTTTTGTTGAACTAGCTACCATTACTACATTTTCCCTAATACTAACAGGAGTGCTATACTTGACGTTGGTTTTACAGAAAATTCCGACATTATTCAAAGTAGAAATTTTTTTTAAGGGAATGCTTACGACAAAAGCTAATTTTTTTCATCCGAATAATGTTCTATACAAATTTATAGGCTTCTGTTTTCGGTACCGAATGGTAAAGTACGCGTGTTTGTTCTGTGCTATCGTTTTTGGTTTTGGCGACGAGCGCGGAGGTGTGATTGAGGCAAAAGGTGGTAAGACTGGTCAGTGTAGTGAAGGTGGTGTGTGGAAGTGTGGGGGGACTGTTTTGTAAGGTTAAAAGGGTGAGGAGGAAAGTTAAAAGTGGTAATTTGGAGGTTAGTTGTCGAGGATGGAAAAGTGAGAGAGAAGATAGGGGACAGCAGGTCGGTAAGATAGGCCAGCATGTTTGTTTCGAGGAGCCCAGTGGGGTCCGACAGAGGGCAGCAGGTAGACAACAACCCCGGTGCTGATGATCTTACTGAGACCGGCGAAACAGGGAGGGGTAAGGGTGATGCCGGAGATAGTGATGATGGCGAAGTTCAGTATGCTACGCCAGGTCGCCGTCAAGCCGGGAACTGCTTAATAGATCCAGAGCTAGTAGTTTAGGATCGAGACAACTTTTTGATAAATGGAGGCACGGGGGAGGGGTTACGGATAAAAGCGATGAGGGCAATAAGACGGAAGACAGTAAAAGATCAAGGGAAAAAGAGGGATATGAGCGGGGAGATGAGAAGTTGAGGAAAAAGTTGAAAAAAGAGTCTCCACCGGAGAGGAATAAAGCAAAAGGAAAAGCCGATCTAGAGAGCCTGGAAAATCTCATTAAAGGGTTTAGAGAGGAAACGAACCGAAGTCTGAATGGCATGCAAAAGTGAGGCGAGGAGGTTTGGGAGGAAATGAGGAAAGTTAGAATGGGATCTGGTGTGACGGCAAGAAAAGGATAAGGTTTGGAAGCAGTTGGAGGATATTGAGAAAAATCAAAGGATGAGTGAGAAAGAGAAAAAATCTAATATGAAGAAGTTGGAAGAAAGAGTGAGAAAGGTGGAATGTAAGTCTGAGGATATAAAGAAAGGGGATGGAGGGGCAATAGAAGGAGAGAGACTAAAAGGAGTGAATGAGAACGTTATCCTAGATAATGTGAGAATGAAATCAAGTTTGAGAGAGTTGAAAAGGAAAATGGAAGTAGAAGAGAAAACGAAACGGAGTAGAAATATAGTGATTAGATGAATGAAAGTGGATAGTGTATCAGGAAGAGAAGAAGTGGAAAAGTTGATGGGTGAAATTGGGGCAAAAGTGCACGTGGAAGAAGTAAATAGAGTGGGAAGGAAGATTGAAGGTAAGTCACGTATGTACATAGTGAAAGTGAGAAATGAAGAAGAAAAAGTTGATATCTTGAGAAAGAAGAAAGCTTTAAAGGGGAGGGAAGAAAGGATAGAGGAGGATATGATGTGGAATGAAAGAAGAAGAAAGTGGATGATGAAACAGAGAGCATGGAGTGAAAGAGTGAAAGGGAACACGGTATGGATAGGGAAAGACAGGATGTGGATAAATGGGAATGCGTGGATATGGGATGATGAGAAAGAAAAACTGAGTGAAGTGTCTAGGGAGGGTCCATGGCGACGAGGGGAAGAAGTGGAGACTAAGGATATGAGGGAAAAGGTAATGGAAACAGTAGAGGGTGAAAGGAAAGAAGGAGGGCGACGAAGGGAGGAAGTGGAGACTAAGGATATAAGGCAGGAGGTAATGGAAACAGTAGAGGGTGAAAGGAAAGAAAGAGGAGAAGGCGGAGGAACGGGGTTTCCACAAAAGTAGGGAGGGGACATAATGACGAAAGAAGGGAATAAGGAAGGAAGAAAGAAGTGAGAGTAGCGTTTTGGAACGTATCAGGGCTAATGAATAAAGATGAAGGATTCTGGGAACAGGTGAAGAAATGGGATGCAGTGATATTGAGTGAAACCTGGGTAGATGAGAAGGATTGGAAGAGAATGAAGAGGAAGTTACCCAAGGGATATATGTGGCAGATGCAAGAGGCAAAGAAAGAGAAGGTAAAGGGAAGAAAGAAAGGGGGTATGGTGTCAGGAGCGAGGAATGAAATGGTGGGAGAAAAGAGAGTAGAAATGGGATTTGAGGAAACGGATGGCGTAATGACGAGAATGGTGAAGATAGGAAGAAGAAAGGTGAGGATAGTTTGCGTTTACAGGAGAAGGGGAGAAGAAGAAGGTTGGAGTGTGATTAGGAAATGGGTGGCGAAAAAGGATGACGAATTGGTGTTGATAGGAGGTGATCTGAATGCTTGGATGGGGGAACAGGGAGGGGAAATATGGGATGAAGAGAGTGAGACTTTCAGGTGAGATAACGTTTGCAGGAAAAGGCGAAACAGTAATAGACTACATTCTAGCCGAGGAAAGGATAAGGAGGCTGTTGGAAAGAATGGAAGTAGGGAACGAAATAGGGTCAGAACACTTCCCGGTCATTGCAACGTTGAAGTGTGGGAACTGGAGAAAAGAAGGAAGGAAGAAGGAGCGGGCGACAGGACAGAAAGCAAAGATGGGCAAATGGGAAGTAGATAAGCTAAGAGAATATACGGAAAGAATGGAAGAAGAGAATGTGATGATTGAAGACGGGAGAGGTGTGGATGAGATGTTGTGTGAGATTAGGGGCAGGGTAGAGAAGATAGTGGAAGAAATTAGGCCAAATCAGGAAGAAAGGCGGGAGAAGAGAGGATGGTGGGATGTGGAATGTATAGAGAGTAAAGAGCGTATGAAGTTATCGTTAAGGAATTGGAGACGAGGAGAGATAGACAGAAAGGAGCATAATAAAAGAAAAAGGGAACACAAGAAATTACTGGATGTAAAACGACAAGAGGAAAAGGCGATGTATATGGAGGAGGTAGAGAAAGCAATAAAAGAAGGAAGAGAATGGGAGGTGATTTATAGAGAAAGGAGTGGATGGAAAGGAATCAATGAAGAGATAAGTATGGATGAATGGACGGTATATTTCAAGAAATTGCTTAGAGGGGTGAATAGCAAGGTGAGGGGGGAAGGTAGAAAGATCAAGGAGAGAGACATGGAAGGTGCAAATAAGTTGACTAGAGAGGAGGTGAATCAAGCAATTGATAAGTTAAAAAGAAACAAGGCGACAGGAGAGGATGGGATGGAGAATGAAGTGTTGAAATTTGGCGGAAGAAGGGTTAGAGAAGAGATTTGGTAAGTGTGTAATAGAGTATGGAGAGGGTAAGGATAGCCGAAGAAGTGGAGAACATGATTGGTAGTTCCTTTATTAAAGAAATTAGGGGGTAGAAAAGTGGAAGATTATAGAGGAATCACTCTCATGCCAGTAACGTATAAAATATACGCGGAGGTGCTTAGAAAGAGATTAGAAGTACAGGTAGGAGAGAAAGGAAGTATTCCACACAATCAAACAGGATTCAGGAAGGGGGTGGGGATAGTGGATAACATTTTCGTGCTGAACTATCTAGTCAACAGGAATCTGGGACAGAAAAAAAGAAAATTGGTAGCACTCTTCGTAGATTTTAAGGCAGCTTTTAACTCGGTGAATAGGAAAGTTTTGTGGAAGGCAATGAAAGAAAGGGAGGTGGACGAAGAGCTGATTGATAGGATAAAAGTGGTCTTTACGGAGAAGAAGACAAGGGTGAAGATCGGGGATAGGAGAAAGAAAGAAAGTAGAGGAGTTCTGGACAGGGAGGGGTCTCAGGCAAGGGTGCCCGCTAAGTCCGTTGTTGTTTAGTATATTGTTAGCAGACCAAGAAGAGAAAATGGAAAGAAAAGGTAAAGGGGGTATAGTTCTAGGAAATAAGAGAATATACTCGTTAGCGTACGCTGACGATGTGGTGCTCCTGGCAGAAAATGAAAGTGGAATGAACTTGCTAATAAAAGGATTAGAAGAGTATCTGAGAGAGAAAGACCTGACAATTAATGTGACGAAGACAAAGATAGTATGCTTCAGGAAGAGAAAGAATGAAGTAAGGTATGGATGGAAGATAAATGGGGAAATGGTGGAAATGGTAGAGGAGTTTTGTTATTTAGGATTCGGGTTCGAAGCGGGAGGTGCAAATGATCTGCAAGTGAAAAAAAGGATAGAAAGTGCAAGTAAGGCGATGGTTCAAGTGTGAGGGATTGGAAAAAGAAGATTCAAAGAGGACTGGAAGATGAGAGTATGGCTGTTGGATTCACTGGTATGGTCTGTGATGTGTTCTGGGGTGGAGATTTGGGGGTGGAAGGAGTACAAAAAAGTAGAAAACATACAAGAGAGATTTCTGAGATGGGTTATGGGAGTGAGCTGGAACTACCCAGGATATATGTTGAGAGAAGAAACAGGGAGAGAGAAATTGGCGATAAGGCAGAGGAAAAGGGTCTGGAATTTTGAAGAGAAACTTAAGAGTGGAAAGGGTAGCAAACTTGCTCAAGTATGCCTGCAGGAAATATTAAATAGAGAGAGGAGAGGAAACACGGGATATTCAAGATGGGAGGGGGAGAGATGGAAAGTTAGAAGGGAATGAGAATGTGTGACGAGGGGATGGAGTGGCAGGAAGTAGAAGGAGAAATTATCAAGGAGAAGGAAGAGAATAGGTGGGAAAAGATTATGGAGACAAAATACAATAAATGGTATGAATTGGTTAAGATGGAAGGGGTCCCAGAATATTTAGGAAAGTTAAAAAAGGAGTGCAGGTGATCTAGGCTGGTACGTTCCAGAATGGGAGAAGAAATGAATGAGTGTAAATATTGGATGAGTGGAGAAATGAAAATTTTGTAGAGTATGTGGTTATGAAAGGGAATCATGGGAGCACGTGTTGGAGAGATGTACAGGGGAAGAGGAAGGGGGAATGAGCGTGGTAGATAGAGTTAGATGGATACTGAGCGGTTGTGGACAAGGGGAAAAGTGGATGAAGAGTTTAGAAGAGAATAGGGAAGAGAGAATGCAAGGGGGTGGAAAAACCAAAATCGAGACCAAAATTGATACAAAGAAATATGTAAGGAAAATTAGTGTTGCGTAACTTAGAAAAGCTTGAAGCGAAATGGTAAGAGGAAATTGAAGCCCTGGAAGGTCTCGCGCAATTGTAAGATAATATGTAAGAGTTAGTAAAGAATAAGAAAGCGAAGCGATTAAAGGTTAAGTTAGGTTAAGTTAGGCATAAGGCATAGTGGTTAAGTGAAATTGTAAAAATGGTAAAGGGAACGGAGCCCTCAAACCCGTAAAAGGGAGAGTAATAAAATACAACTATACAAATTTATGCCAAGAATTAAATATAATTTATGGAAAACTCGTTTCCAAACAAAATTTCTAAAAATAAAACTTCAATGAAATTCTCAGAAAAAATTTAAAAATAATTTTCCAAATAAATTTTGCAAGCAATTTAAAAAAAGATTTTTTCGGTTTTGCCCAATGTTTTTTTTAATGTAAAAAATTCTTAAATTACTCTAATCTTTTCTTGAACGATCGACCATTACGGAATATTTTGTTACACTAGCCCTAGCGCTATACTTGTCCAGTTAGTTTCACAGAAAATTCCGAGATTAATCAAAGCAGAAAAAAATTTGAAGGGTAGGCTTTTCCACAAAAGCTAATTTTTTTCATTCGAATAATTTTCAGAATGAATTTCTTTAAAAAATTATGCCAAAAAATTAAATATAAAAAAAGCTCAAAAAATAAGATGCAATTCAATAAAAATTTTAGAATAAATTGAAAAAATATTTTCTAACGATATTTTGCTGCAATTAAAAAAAAAACATCACGTGCGTCCTAAACTACGACCCAAGACAGATTTATGTGTAATCTTCGGTAAACGTTAACTGAAATTGAAATCTTACCTAAAGCAAATAATAACTCACGCACATGTGGGAGTATAAAAATATTTATTTTCTCTTATGGGGTAAAATTTCCCAAGTGTCCCCGCCTAAAATTTTGTTGTCGCCTATCTCATTCAAACTCTGCCAGATTGTAGTACTAGTGGACCTCTTTAAATACTGTGAAGGGGGCGTACCTAGTACAACGGGTTGTCAAGATACGGGGGCCCGAATTTTCGACGATTCACCCGGACTGCTAACCTTCAATTGTACATAACTCCTGATAGTTATCCAATTTTACTTTTTTATGATGGTTTTGACAAGGTATTTTAGCAAGGTTGACATTAAAAATAATCGCTGTACGATACAAAAATTATTTCACCTTGATTTTTCATTTCAAACAAAATGTTGAGATTTTCTCCCAATGCGGCATTTTTTATTTTCCTTTGATTAGGCTAGAATAAAAGCTTGATTTTTTTCCTTGAAAAACATCCCATAACGAAAATGGGTTGAAAATTATTGGTTGAGTTGTAGAAGGTCATTAGAGCGCGGGTGCCCTGCGCCAACTAGCCACGGCGCTACTAGGCGTGCTGTAGCGTCTCAGTATTCTAGTTTTAACCTTAACATCCGTGTGGCGGCGGTAAATAGGTACTCTAAAGCGATTGGCATTAGCTTTGGACTGGACAAGGGGCTCCTGCGTCCACCTACATCAAGGAAGACCAGAAACTACATCACCGCGTGACGATCAGGTTGTTCAACTCATAGGCGGAAATACCATTCAACATCTTGGTAATGGGGAAACATATACATATCTTGGAATACCCCAAGCAGGAATCAAAAATGTGCGTGTGTTAAAAACAGCCCTCGCTAAATTCTCAGAAAAATGTATGCTTCCGAATTATCTGGGAAGAATAAGATCCAGGCGACCAATATGCTGGCCGTTCCTACACTGCTCTACACGATTGGTGCAGTAAAATGGAACGTGGATGAGTTGAAGCAACTTGACCGAAGCACACGCAAGATGATGACATTCCATCGAGGTCATCATTCTAGATCTTTCGTACCTCGAATATACCTCCCTCGAGATAAAGGGGGTAGAGGCATGCTGAGCTTAGAGTGTCTTCATCGCAGAACGGTTCTGCCTACAGCCTGCTCAGTTCTAAGTAGCACCGATCCTATTATGCGACTCGTACATCAACAAGAAGTCGTCGATGCTGCTACGTTTCTATACCGTGCCGCAGATAGGGCCGCAGAGGAGCTTGGCCTCCCATTTGATTCCAGCGACACTACACATGGCCTAGCATCACTAACACCTTTGATGCTCAAAAGTCGTGTACAGGAAGCAGAACATACGCTTCTACTAAGAGAACATGCTGACAAGTCCCTTCACGGTAAATTCTACGGCATTATACGTAGAAAAGAGCTATCGATGGGTCTGTCCAACATGTTTCTCAAGTCCGCTGGATTAAAATCGGAAAATAAGGGATTTCTTTTTGCGTGTCAAGACGGCGTTATAGACACCTCAGTTCACCGCGAGCGCAAAATGAATGTACCTGTAGGCGATACCAGATGCCGAGCGTGCAAGCAAGAGCCAGAAACACCTGAACATATTTTCAGTGGATGCTCTAAGTATGCATGCTACGGGTACATACAGAGACACAATGCGGCTCTAAAAGTGTTATACTACCATCTTAGACACTTCTATGGTGTTGATCTATTGCCCGTCTTGCCATACGCCTAGGGGGAACTCGAATCCGTTGTGGAGAATGATCAGTGTAAGATCTAATGGAATTTCTCATTCACCACCACTCAACGTATCAGTGCTACGAAGCCTGATATTGACCTCCAAGATTTGAAGAACATGCTCATTTACGTGATTGAATTCTCGGCACCAGCCGATGGTAATATCACGGCAAAGGAGGAAGAAAAACGGGCGTAATATCAAGCACTTCTTTTAGAGCTGAGCAGGCTGTACCAAGGCTACAAAGCCATCTTGTAGTTCTCATAATCGGCTGTCTTCGAGGTTTTAAAGCTTCATTTATTAGCCAACTCAATTAGATTCCGGCTTGCCAGCGTCAGGATCATTCCATCGTGAACCGGATGCAAAGGGCTGTTCTTCTGGGATCACTTCATCTGGTCCGTCAACACTATTCCTCATAGCATTCTACAAAGATTGGTAAATCTAAAAAAGTATCCAGAGGTGAAACTGTCATCTCCAACTGTGCCGTCTGCAGCGTAAAGTCATCCACTGCTAGACACCGGACTCCAAGGAACAGTGTTGTACGAAGTCTCTCGCGTAAATGTCCCGCTCTTGTTTACCTTCCTGTATAAAAGGAGCAGGAGTGGATGACGTACACGTTCCCTTAGTGTCAAGATTGGTTGCGTTAAGGAACCATGATCGTAGCTTCCGGAGCCTACAACTTCTCATAAATAATTGAAAGGTATTAAAAGGTGTTCTCGCGTTGTCGTCGCGGTACGGCTTGAGCTTTCCTCTCATGAATTTGACGTTTATGTTCGCTGTAGCATTGCTACTAACAGGGTTTTCCATGACAGACAGAGAACGGAGAGGAACGTGCCTAAGAGGAACACCAAAACCCATCAATTTTAATGGAGAGTCTTTTGAAAGTTTTCAAACGCTTGTCGCTTCCCGAGGATCGTCGGGGCACCCCCGGAGCCTCCGCTGGGGGCCACAGCATGCGGGACGGTGGTGTTGATGAGCTGCGAGATGGTCAGGCAGATCTCACTAATCAAACAGCTGGCCAGAAAGAACATCTGCGACATACGGTAAGCACCCTTATGAAAAAGAAGTATTGGTAAGCATTGGATCCAGTACTTTTTTCGCGAAAAAGTATTGAATTTCCAATACTTATCCGCGAAAAAAGTATTAGATCCAATACTTCTTTTTCATGCCGGCAGTGAAACATCAACTGTGCCTTCTGAGGATGACTTCGCTAGCGTAGGCTATTTGCAGTCAACCACCTTAACAGAAATACCGTGGGAGAGCATCAAGCGGGATACCACAATGAATGAGGAATTGGTGCGTCTCTATTATGAAAGTGCGAAGTTTGAAACTCCACGCGAAAGAGGATACAATTTTAGAACGAAATTTGCTGCAAAATATCCTCAAATAGAGTAAGTCGCACTAAGAGATCTTATCGCTAAGGTAAAGGACATCAGGACTGATCCAGCAACACCGCATCCTCCAGAGATAGATGGCCTAATTCAACCAGAGCCAGAAGCAGAGGTTCAACAATAAAGAAGGCGAATAAAATGGACATACCATATTAACAGAGATGTTATGCGCTTTTATTTTTTGGCGAAGAAAAGTGGGCAAAGTGTAAGGAAAGAACATCATCGATTCTTCTTACTTAAGTACCCAGAACTAGCCACAAGAATGAATGAGTTGAATCTAGCAGATCAAAAACGCTTAATATCTGTAAACAGATTTCTTTCGGCTGTTGAAATAGCTGCCATCGAAATGGAAGTGGAACAGCAGCTTCCTATTGATGAAATTCCCTTGGAAGATGTGGACAACGAAGACTTGATTGAAGCTGAAGGCATAGGTGCTAGGGATAATGAAGATCAAGCACCGGATCCACTAGAACCACATCTGGACATTAATAACGATGATCTGAACAGCGAAGTCCCAGAAAAACTACAGCACCTTGAGAGGAATTTTGGTCATGCTTTACTAGAGTTCAGACATGTAGAACCAACACAAAGGCATTCACTGCCCAAGATGAACATCACAAATGATCTGCATGCACTAATAGAACAACTGAACAGCAAGGTTTTACCTATGCATTTGAACACAATACAAACAGCGTAAGAGGTGCAAACTCATGTATACTGTGCAGCTGTGGCAACCGTGAGAACGTTGGGCCGCTGAACTAGGCCTACAAATGCAGTCTTTGCCCCAGGAAGGGAGCGAGACCCACCATGGAAGATCAGGTTGGATATGGATGTCAGCAAAGTAAGATGCAAATTGGGTCGACTGACTCAATATGAGAAAGGAAATAGAACCATAAATCTGATACACCATATTAATAAAATCATCCACCCTCGGTACATGAAGACCCACCAGCAATATTGGATGAGATTATAGACTCCCAACGGCAGAGGCTTGATGTTCTTACTGCTCGACTGCGTCGATACAAGGAAAGTAGTGCAAGAAGGCAACAAAATCGAACCTTTCAGGCAGATGAAAGAAGGTTCTATCGTGAACTGAGTGTGAAGCAAACTAACCAGCAAGACACCGAAGTCCCTCAATTGGAAGACATGACTAACTACTGATCGCATGTTTTGAGGAAAAACTAACAGAAGCAATTTGAACACTGCGTAGTTCCAAATAGAGAAAGCAAGGGCAAGCAATAACCCTGAAATGGAGCTGACGAACATAACAGCTTTAGATGTTTCAGCGGTTTTGAAAAAAGTATGTAACTGGAAAGCTCCAGGTTCAGACATGGTGCACAATTTCTGGTACAAGTACCTGACTAGTGTGCATCCTGCGTTGGCACGGTGTTTTCAGAAGATCATCGTCCACCCAGATCTGTGCTAGGCTTCATGCTCCAGGTTACGACGTATATTTTGCCTAAAAAACCAGACCCTCAAAATGCTTCTGAATTTCGACAGATAGCATTACGATGGGCATATTCCAAGGAGACTCATTTAGTGCATTATGGTTCTGTTTAGCGTTGAACCTACTGAGAAAAGCACTAAGCAGCATGTCTCATGGGTTCCGAATACATGATAACAAGGATGGTCATCAAGTGACTCATCTTCTATACATGGCTGACCTGAAGCTATACGCTAGTTCGGACCAGAAACTGCAGCAACTAATCGATGTCACAAAGCAGTTTTCTAATGATATCCACATGGAGTTCGGACTAGATAAATGCACAACAGTGCATTTAATCAGAGGAGAATTAGGGATCATAGAACTAGAGAATGATTTCGAGAATGACATCGAGGTAATTGCTGAATGCGAGTCATATAAAAACCAGGGTATTCTTGACTCTAAGGGTATTCAGCATACGATAGATAAGAAAAGCCTAACGACTGTCTTCACTACAAGACTCACATTGGTTCTAAAGAGGTCTCTTAACTTGACAAACAACATCAGGGCAATCAGCACGTATGCCATCCCTACCCTCACGAACTCCTTTGGGCTTATCAAATGGTCTAACACCGAACTTGAAGGGTTAAACAGAACCGTCCGCGTAGAAATGACGAAGTACCGAATGCACCACAGTAATTCGGCGATTGAAAGGGTAGCTCTACCACGACATAGAGAGGGTAGGGACATTGCAGATTTCAGGAAACTGTGTGAGTCACAGGTTATACAGTTGCGAGACTATTTTAACAGCAAGCGAGTCTTTACGTTTTACAACACCATCTGTAAAGCGGATCTTGACTACACGCCATTGAATTTGTCCTCAGAGGAGGCCTTGAATATCAGGGCAGAAACCATAGAGGAATTATAAACGCAATGGAGATAGAAAGCCATCCACGGCGAGCACCCCAAAACGTTAGATCAATATGAAGTGGATAGTGAGGCATCCAATATTTGGCTGAGAAAGGGCGTCCTGTATCCAGCAACGGAAGGATTTGTTATTGCGATTCGGCACAGGGTTTTCAGCACCAGAAATGATCGCAAACACGTGTTACATCAAGACGTGGTTGACCGGTGCCGATTATGTGGGGATACCAACGAATCAATCGAGCACATTACTGATGGTTGTCGAGTAATGGCTCAAACAGAATATACGCACAGACCGAATAATGTGGCGGGCATCAAACATCGACAACTTGCCCTAAACCTAGCACTCTTAAAAGAATGGATGCCCTTTCTATAGATACATTCCAATGCCCGTTTTAGAAAACGAAGATTACATCTTATATTGGGATGTTACTATCCAGACGGATTATTACAACCGAGCCAATCGACCGACATCGTGATGCGAGAAAAAAAAGGTGGAAGAGTCTACATCATCGACATTGCTTGTCCACTTAACCGAAATTTGCAGGCAACCTATAAAACCAAGATCCATAAGTATAGCGAGCTAAAACATGAAGTAAAGACAATATAGAGGAATATGAAACATGCATCTTTTCATCCCATTGTGATTTCGGCTACAAGCAATGTGCACGCAAGATGCACGGAACATCTTGAACATTTAGGAGTCAGTAGGGTACTGGCAGCAGCTCAGAAGACGGTTTTATTGAACACCTGTCGCATTGTGAGAAATTTTCTAGGCCATCAGGAAGCAAGTGACTAAAAACCTGTGCAAGTGTGCAGTGGCAGATGGTAGCTCTAAGAAAGCATCCAGAGGCGACTGTCGTCACCTCCAACGTTCGGGGCCATTGTGTATTGACTTAGTACGCGGTTAAGATAAAAAACCGGATTCACCCGAGAACAAGTTAAAAAAAAGAGGTTCAGCCCGAGTTCCTGTCCAACCTATCCTTCCACAAACTAACTTAAAATTGACATCAATCAAGAACCAAAAAAGCAGAGAGCGTTTATAAAATAGTTATGAAATAATTAGGCGCTTGTACGCAGTATTTCGGTTATTTTATTTCTGTCTAAACGTATTGTGTAAGAAGACAACGGTTGTCGAAGATCGGTAAGCATGCGTGGTGCTCTGCAGGAAAAAGTAGCCTCTGCTTTAGACGATCAGGCGGGTGGTGCTTTAGACGATCAGATACCTGAATCAACTAATTTCAGCTTAGGAATTACCTAACTTTTCAAGTGTTAACTACAAAACCGTCGGATCTTTTCATGAGTGATTTTCGAGGGCATCTTTCTTCCACAGTAGCAAGAAGTTCTCTCAAGTATGGGGGTTCACCCTTCGACCATACCACGAAGGCGAAAATACAGAGATACAGTTTCCACCGCTGATCCATCTTTATCCACCCGGATTCAGCGACCGCCGGGGAAATGTCGAATTTTTCAACACCAAATGCGTATCTTAAGCATGAATTGTGCATTCTCTGTATCCTCTTCCTCAAGGACGAACTGAGGACAGGCCCATAGCTCGTGAGGGCGTAATCAAAAAGGGAAAGAGTTAACAATTGACTTAACCTCAGTTTTATATTTTGCTGAAGCGAGCGACGGAAACGATATAGCTTCCTCAATCGGATATAAGCAGCGTTTAACTTTTTACAGCGTGTTCTTCGAAGCTCCATAAGGAGTCCATTGTCAGGCCTAAGTTCTTTTGCGCCAAAAACAACGGAAAGCTCCGAGGAATTGATATTGAAGATAGTTAAACGGTCTCGGTCAACCTTACCGATCGGTAGAATAACCGATTTGAACGGATTGACGACTTGTGCTCGTTGTTCTGCCCAGCCTGATACGCAGTTTAATACCGTGTTCAGAATCGCTGCTCCCTCCTCCATATCTTAAAATTTACATCGAACATAGATTTGAATATCGTCCGCGTACATATGTATAGTGAACTTAATTCTACCCTAAACAATCGTTTCTATTAGCCGCAAGACCTCGAAAATTGTCTCTGGCAGATCGTTAGTTTAAATGAAAAATAGAGTTGGGCTATTAACTGCCCCTGCGGCACACCTCTATTCACAATTCTTCCATGAGACGTTCGCGTTGTTTAAGAGTCAGAGATCGCCACACATTGTTCTCTGTTCGAAAGGAAACCCTTATACCAACTTAGAGCGGATTCTGACAATCTTATCGATGTCAGCTTTGCCAAAAGTAAGCCATTGTTCAATTTTTCGAAAGCACGGGAGAGAATTAACAGGGCCATCAAGATTACCTCAGAACAGTTCAAGCCTGACCTATCTCATCAGAAATATGGAGAAGGGTTGTCTCAGCAGAGAACCCCTTCCTAAACCCCGACTGGCAATAAGGTAATAACCCATTTTTATCAAGGAAGAAGTTTAGCTGCTGCAAACAGATCCTCTCCAAGATTTTATAGAGATAAAGTAGGATAGTGATTGGGCGAAGATCTTTATAAGAACTTGGGCTTTCGCATTTCGGCAATCGGCGCACAATGCCTAGTTTCCAAGCAGAGGGGAACACTCCTACTGTTAAGGAGGTGTTCATTATATCTAATAGCGCTGGAAGACAGGAGGGCAGGCACAAATAAATCGATGAGCTGTTAATACCATCTAATCCAGTTGCTGTAGAAGTGATTGACTTCATAGCATTATAAAGATGGCTCAAGTCGATCCGCCGAAATACTAAGGTGTTATCGGAGTCTAACTACCATTTTTTTTGCCAAATCTCGTAAGTCCTGAAGCAGAGATTATGCGGCCTCTGCCGGTGGGACTGTGTCAATGTAAAAATCATTAATCGCGGAAGGTTCCGGTATTAAATTACCCCATGAATGTTGTTGCTGTCCAGACCATACCACCGCTAGATTAATTTTTTCCCAAACATGTTTAGAGGAGCTCCTAACCGGAATGACGAGAGGTATCCCTTCTTTTCGCTTCTTAGGAGATACTCTACTAGATTCCTAGTTAGCCCTACGCCATTTGCAGACAGCATGAAAGGTTATGAAATTACCCGTTTTATGGGCATAAATGAAAGGCAGCATGTGTTCATTTTATTAGAAGTTGTTTCATAAAACCTCAAATTTTAATGTTTCCGAAAAATATCAATAAATTCGGAAATAACAATTTTTTAATTTTTTTGGGGCGAATTTTGAAGATAATTAGAATGAAATCTTGAACTAGGTTTAAGAAAGTCATAAAAAGTGAAAAATAGTTAACTCAAAGGAAAATTTGTTTTAAAAATGATTTTTAATTTTATTTGATTTAAAATCAATTAAATCTGTTAGGATACTGTTTTATTATTTTTTTTTTAAATTCATTTATGAAAACCTGACTTTATATCAATATCGATAAGTTCTTTAAATTAAGTTTAGGTTTTGCCTGCATCAAAGGAAAAATTCTAGAAATATCTTATCAAGTCACTAAGATAATGCATAAAATTATCTTTAAAATTAGTCCGAAAAGATTAAAAAAAGAATAACTGAACGAAGACAAAAGAATATCTTTCATGTTTCCATACACATATCAACATGTAGAAGATTACTGTACGAAGCCGAAAGAATAACTGAAGGGCTCCTTTGAGTGGGCGAAGAGAAGCAAACGTCCGGTCTCTGACGCACGGCACAAACCGTGCGTCAGAGACTTGCATTACAATTTCGAGACATGGTTTCACTGCACTCAGGCGCAACTCGCCATATCGAGGTATAAGATGTTTACACATAAAAAAAGTCTTCTGTTCCACCTAATATTTTTTTCAAGTGTTAACAATTTTTAAATTTTTCAAATCATTTTTCGAACTGTCTAACATCATGCAATTTTCCGTGATACTATCCCTAGTGCTACATACTTGACCGGTTATTTTCACAGAAAATTCCGGGTTACTAATCAATGCGATCTTTTCTTAGTAGTATAGCTAAGCCGGTTCTGGAGATAATCACCTGGTAAAACAGTTATCGGCAATTTACAGATAGTCGGTAACTCGGTCGGTAAGGTAGAGCACAGGCACGAATCCATGAGCCAGCCAACAAGGTGGGTCACTGTTTTACCTTCCGAGTCCGCAAAAAGCTTTTTGTATAGGTGGCGCTCGTGGGATCGGGGATTTCTCTGAATTCTCTAGGTTTCTAGAAAATTTCTAAGATTCTTATTCGTTAAACTTTCTAGAACTTTCTATCTGGTCAGTAAACAATGATTGAAATTTCTAGAAAGCTGGAACGAATTTATGGTTCGCTTAACGAGATGGGTCACTGCAATACCAATCAAGAATCAAATTCTGGGGATTTCCGGAAATCAATCGAAACTTCTGGAAATTTTGACGTGATCTCTGTCAATTTTCTATACATCGAAGTTTCTGGAAGGCTTGCATATAAGCTCTTGCTCTTGAGGTTTTCACTATCCGTAAACTTTCCAGAAGCATCGATATTGGACATAGTCGCTAACTGCTTTGCAGAAAAGATGAATCGATATATGCTCACTTTGCACCTATAATGGTTCATATTTTAAATTCAACGTCTC
>CAKNYM010030017.1:0-10946 GCA_932195095.1 Andricus curvator | reverse complement strand
ATTTTATTTGTCCGAAGTAATCGTTTTAACATCGAAATTTATATTAACTATAAATTCTATTAATTTTTCTAATTTCTATTAATTAATCTATAAATCCATCAACTCTAAATCTAATCATTCTATTAGAATATAGCTCCTTCTTTAAAAAATTGTACCAGAGATCGATTTTTTTACATACAACCTTAAATACGACAGCTGCCAGCTAATTATTTTTATTATCTTAAATAAATATTTTTTAGAAAAACATCCAGATAATATTACGTTTCAAAATCTGTACAGGTTTGGTCATAAGATTTAATAATCTTTGATGTTAAAACAACGAAAATTTAAGAAGTTAAACATGTGATAATGTGAGTGCTCGTATAAAAATTGTATAGAAGTCCACAAGAAATTCGAAAAGTTGAAAATCCAAATATTCATGTTTGAACTTTATTGAAGCAGCATGTCAAGAATCGTATAAGAATCAAATTCAAAAGTGTCAGTATTTAAAACATTATATGGCGGATGTGTTAACACAAAATTGTTATTTTCCTTGAAAAAATCGCTCATTTTTCGGTTAAAAAAAAAGAAAAATTATACATTGAAATATCGATCGTTGAAGTACTTCAGAATTATGTTAAAAATAACTGGGTAAAATTTGGTAATGATCTGTTGAGCCATTCTCGAGATATCATGCGCACCGACTTCAAAAACGTTGTTTCGAGAAAAACGCGTTCAAAGTTCGAAGTTAAGCTGGGTAAAGCGACAGACCGCGCGGGGCACCTTTGCTTAAAGTCGTGTATCTTCGTAAGTTATGCTCCGATTTCTATAAAATTTTAACACAACATTTTTGAAATGTTGTACTTTCAGAAAATGGAATGAAAAAAAAATCGTTTTTTTGAAAATCCTGACTGACCCTAACCCCTTAACACAACTAATCTCCTATTAGAATTAATTCAATCTCCGATAATGTACCTGGTAGTTGCTCCATACTGACTCCATGTATAGGATAAATAACCCATGGCTCCGGAAAATAACTGACATTTTTAAATAATAATATCGGTTGGTGGTAACCAAAACCAAACTCCGTTCTTAGAATGTTGCCGATAAAATCCAAATAACTCAAAATTTTTTGGTCTCCACAGTCTTATAAAAAAACAACAATTTAAATTATGTTGTAAAAAATTTTAATAAGATATACGTTTCGGCTCGGCCTTAAGCCATTTTCAAGATCTAAACAAAATAATTGTATAAAATTTAATAAAATGACAAAAGTTATATAAAGAAAGTCGACACAACGAAATGAATAATTAGATATGGTTGAATAAAAACTAAAAACATTACCTGAAGTCGAGAAATTGTCGGAAAAAACATTAATAATAAAACTGATGTATTTTTAATATTATTATCAATTTCCATTCTTAAACATTTCTTTTGGAAATTAAGTTTCGTAGTTTCAAACTTTGAAATGGACTTGTAATTTACATTTTGAACATTAAAATGATTAAAACAATTCTTAATGTGTGCCGGTACAAAAGAATTATTCTTACATCTTATTAAGAAAGTAAGTTGCTCCTTTAACACAACTAATCTCCTATTAGAATTAATCCAATCTTCGATGTTGTACCTGGTAGTTGCTCCATACTGACTCAAGATGTAGGACAAATAACCCATTGCTCCGGAAAATAACTGTCCTTTATAAACAATAATATTGGTTGGTGGTAACCAAAACCAAACTCCGTTCTTAGACTGCTGTCGATAAAATCCAAATAACTAAAAAAATTTTGGTCTTTACAGTCTTATAAAAAAACAACACATTTAAATTATGTTGTAAATTTTTTTAATAGGATCAACGTTTCGGCTCGGCTTTGAGCCATTCACAAGATCTAAACAAAATAATTTTATAAAATTTAAGAAAATTTAAAAAGTTATATAAATAAAGTCCAAACAATTAAATGAATATATATATGGTTTGGTAAAAACTAAAAACATTACCTGAAGTCGATAAATTGTCGGAAAAAACATTAATAATAAAACTGATGTATTTTCAATATTATTATCAATTTCCATTCTTAAACATTTCTTTTGAAAATTAAGTTTCGTAGTTTCAAACTTTGAAATTAACTTGTAATTTAAATTTTGAACATTAAAATTATTAAAACAATTCTTAATGGTTTTTACCAACCCATATATAATTATTCGCATGTTAGGGTACAATCGGATACCTGACGGCCTGGCGAACCTTTTCTATTGCCCGGCGATCCGCCTCGAAAAACTCTAGCTCGAAGCTCGATGAGGCGTTGTGGTGCTCAACCGGAGGCTACTGTGTACGTTGCATATTTTTATTATAGAACGGCCTTTTTCGACAACTCTGCGTATGGATTCTACTTTTCAGTGAAACATGTAGTTCTTTTTTGCTTTTTAATTAAATAAATTTGTGACCATTTTCATAATTTTTTCAAGAAAAAAATGGTTTGCAATCTAATATACATATCAAAGCAGCACCTCACATCTAGAAAATGTTTAAACCTCAAAATTTAAGAACTTTGTACCGTTACAGAATTTTTCATGCGGCTAACTAACTAAATAATAGTGGGGATGGGGATGGCTCATTAAGACCTCGATTTCACATTTGACCTGAGTTCTCGATCAGTTTGCCATTAGTATAATTTTAAACGTTAAATCCGTCAGATAGCAATATCCACACGCAAGGAATAGAATCTCAATGGTCGATAGTAAAGCGTGATATGCGAAGGCGGATTGGCAGAATGGCAGTTTCTAGAACTGACGATTATTTGATAGAGTATATTTGGAGAAGCATGCATGTTTCAGCTGAAGAACTTTTTATAGATATTACTAAAGCACTTTTTAGTTTTTACCCACATTAAATGCATGTATCGGGGCTAAGTATAGCTAAGTTATTATAATTACGTTCATAAAAAAAAACAACGCATGCTCCATTGACAAGTGGACTAGGCCTACTGGGGATCACCACGTAAAATAAAACGCGCCTCAGTCTCGACCTCCATGGTGGTGTGGAACGGAGCCATTTACATTTTAAAGGTACCATCGTAACTTAAACAGTAGCCTCCGGTTGAGCACCACAACGCCTCGTTAGAAAAGGTTCGCCAGGCCGTCAGGTATCCGATGGTACCCTGACATGCGTTTAAGCCGACTTTCTTTATATAACTTTTGTCATTTTATTAAATTTTATAAAATTATTTTGTTTAGATCTTGAGATTGGCTCAAAGCCGAGCCGGAGTTTGGTTTTGGTTACCACCAACCGATATTATTGTTTAAAAAAGTCAGTTCTTTTCCGGAGCAATGGGTTATTTGTCCTACAGCTTGAGTCAGCTAGTATGGAGCAACTACCAGGTACAACATCGGAGATTGGATTAGTTCTAATAGGAGATTAGTTGTGTTAAAGGAGCAGCTTACTTTCTTAATTAGGTGCAAGATTAATTGTTTTGTACCGGCACACATTAAGAATTGTTTTAATAATTTTAATGTTCAAAATTTAAATTACAAGTTAATTTCAAAGTTTGAAACTACGAAACTTAATGTTCAAAAGAAATATTTAAGAATGGAAATTGATAATAATGTTGAAAATACATCAGTTTTATTATTAATTTTTTTTCCGACAATTTCTCGACTTCAGGTAATGTTTAAGTTTCGACTTTCTTTATATAACTTTTGGCATTTTATTAAATTTTATAAAATTATTTTGTTTAGATCTTGAGAATGGCTCAAAGCCGAGCCGAAACGTTGATCCTATTACAATTTTTGACATCATAATTTAAATGTGTTGTTTTTTATAAGACTGTAAAGACCAACAAATTTTGAGTTATTTGGATTTTATCCTATTTTCAAATCGCTCATTGTACAATTTTTTTATATTAATTTCGTGATTCGTAAGTACTTACGGACAAAGGGCCCCTTCGTAAGATGGTCGATCACCTTGGGCCTATTTATGGCTGTATTTTAATCCTGTCCATTCTAGCTAAGGATCCAGTTCACATTTAAGAGCTTGAAATACAAAAATAACATCTGTTCTTAAATTTGAAATAAGTGATTTGTAAGTAAAAAAATGAGAATATACGAATCTATACAATTACAAATATATAAAACTTGCGTTGAAAGTTTAAAATACATCATGTTTTGTAAGTATCTCGTAAACTATACGAGATGCGTAAAAACGGATAGGTCATTACTGTAATATATGTATGTATGTCTGTATACCATTAAGCCATTTCCCTTTCAGGGTAGGCGTGACACTAACCGATTCGGGTAGTGTTTCTAGGTGGATAGTTTTCTTGTAGTTAGAAATAACTATAAGTGTGGGCTCACCACACCCATAATATGCCAACAGCACGCAGTATTCTCGAATGGTCACCCATCCAAGTACTAACCGCGCCCAACGCTGCTTAACTTCAGTGATCTGACGAGAACTGGTTTTTTCAGCGTGGCATGGCCGTTGGCCATATAAATTTATATATTTATATAAATTTATATAAATATATAAATAGACAAGTGTTCACAACTAAATATGTGCATGTGAATAAATATTGAAAAATTTGTAGTGTGAAAAAAGATTAGCTTCATGAAGACTTTATGACAGCCAAACCTTTCTTAACTGCTTTCCGTGTTTCGGAATCCTCAAGGTTGGTCCCACAGATATATAGTTAAAAGTTTGTCATAAGGACAACCGCAGGATTTCGCCGGGAGCGGGTGCTAATCTGAAAAATTGCACCCGCTCCCAGCGAAATCGCGGTAAAATTTCAGCTGTAACCACGTCTCACGACCGTGAGATAGGTGGTTACAGTCTGCGACGAACTCAATACGATGGTCCGGCAAAAGTCTCGTGCACCCTGAGGACACGGAGCGACCCAAGGACGACCGCCTTCTGCATTTTCCCCGCAAGTGTCTCAGCATTTTTTTGACACGCAGGGATGCTTTTCAGGCTATTAACCAGTGAAACCTTGGCACTTCCAAGAGCGCCGATGATCAAGACGATTAGCTTAACAGAATATTCCGGGTATAACCGTCGCAACTCCCTTATAAGGTCTTTATACCTCTCTTTCTTTTCTTTCTCCTTGGCTGTGACGTTTTTGTCAGCTGGTGCCGAAAATTCGATAACGAACATGGTTCGTTTCTCGAAGTCAAGGAGAACTATGTCAGGCCTCGAGTGCGCAACAGAAACAATTGTCGAGAATATGAAGTTCCAGTATATGCGGCACTTCTCATTTTCGACAATTGACTCTATTTCTCTAGGAGCGTTTAGCGGAGAGGTATTTGGGCTAATGCCATAAGAGTGACAGAGATGGTAATAAAGCACTCTTAGTGCCGCATTGTGCCTTTGGATGTAGGTCGTTCCCGCATGAGTTGGACAACTAGATAGTATGTGTCCTAGATGCTCGGGGTGTGCATGACACGCTCTGCAACTATCATCGGGAATGTCTTGGCTTAAAATGTGGCGACGGTATGCTAGAGTGGAAATGACACCGTCTTGACATGCCAAAATGAAGCCCTCCGTGCCCGACTTCAATCCGGGTGATCTAAGGAAAGCAAACGTTAGCTCATACGACATCGACTGATCTTCCACATTTCTGTGGAAGATGCCGTGCATCCTCTTGTCGAGGAGCTGTTCGTGGAAGTTTTTCTCCTGTGCTTTCTTAATCCGGGCCTTCAGGAGTGAGTATTCAAGATGGATAAGATTTGATGCATTTTGCTCACCCCTAGTATTGAAGTCAAGGCCGAGTGTTTCAGCAGCCTCCTCCGCTGCTTTGTACAGAAACGCCCCTTTTCCCACTTCTTCGTGTTTCCTGACCATTTTAAGAAGAGGGTCTTGTCCATTTGCAACTATATGTGCTGTACCCAGAATGAGTCTGTTGTGAAGAAATTCAAGATTCAGTATTCCGCGACCACCTAGGCGGCGTGAGATGTAAAGTCGCGGAACAGAAGACTTAAGGTGCATGCTCTTGTTCATGTGCAAAACCTTTCGCGTCCCGATATCAAGGGATCTGAGCTCGTCCTTCGTCCATGGAACCACTCCAAATGAATAGAGTACTACCGGGACGGCAAGCATGTTCGTTGCAGATACTTTGTTTCTCGCCGACAGTTCGGAAGACCAAATCTGCCGGATGAGACGTTTGTATCTGCATCGGAGAGTATCCTTTATAGATGTCGCGTCCTGAATGCGGCTCTGTGGCACGCCCAGGTATGTATAGGTCTCTCCAGCGCAAAGGTGTCGTATAGCGCTTCTGTCAACGAGCTCAGGATCTTCGGGGATGCCATTAAGTTTTCCTTTCTTCAAATTAACCTTGGCGCATTTCTCTAACCCGAATTCCATTCCAATCTCTTGAGTGTACTCTGTGACAATTTTCAGAGCTAGATGTAGTTTCTCTTGATTCCTAGCATAGATCTTAAGATCATCCATGTAAAATACATGAGTGACCTTATGCTTTCGGTTTCCAGGTTTTCCGCAGAGATACCCTTCGGAATGGCGAAGTGCGAGAGATAGTGGCAATAATGTGAGGCAAAAGAGGAGAGGGCTCATGGTGTCGCCCTGAAATACACCTCTCTGAAAGGTGATACTGTTAGTGATCACACGATGTTTTCCAGATGAGATAGTAAATCTGGTTTTCCAAAGCGGCATTAATGTCTCTATGCACCTCACGATGTGTGGATGAACCTTTAGGCTTTCCAACAGACAGATGATAAGTCTATGGGAGGTTGAATCGAAAGCTTTCCGGTAATCAATCCAGGCCATCGATAGAAATCGCTGATAGTATGCTGCGTCTTTACAGACACATCTATCGATGAGCAAGTTCTCCCGACATCCCGCTACGCCTTTCTTTGAGCCACGTTGTTCATACATCTCTCGCCATACAGGTCCAATTGTCCGAACAATCCTATCATTTAGGATAGCTGTGAAGATCTTATACAGTGTGTTCAGACAAGTTATTGGCCTGTAATTCTTAGGGTCAGCTAAGTTTCCCGTCTTCGGCAGGAGCACTGTGCGCCCTTCCACCAACCACCCCGGAATAGGCTCTTCCGACTTTAGATATGAGGTAAAAATTCGGGCCAGATGCTGGTGGGTTGAAGGAAACTTCTTCCACCAGAAGGTCTTGATGCCATCTGGTCCCGGAGCGGAATAGTTCTTCATGCCTCTTAATACGTTTTTCACCTCCTCGGTAGTGATAGGTGGGCATTCCTCCTCAGCTGTGATGAGGGCATTGCACAGCTCCTTGAAGCTGTTTATGTTCTTTGAGCCTTCTTTAAGTGGATGTTGGACTTCGTAGACTTCTCTCCAAAATGCTTCGACCTCCTCTGGTTTGGGCGGATGGTCGACAGTAACTGGAGGGTCTTGGAAGAGTCGAGATGGGTCAGACGAAAACTGTTGATTTTCTCTGACCCACCTCTCCCTCCGCTCTAGACTTCTCCTAGCGTCAGATAGTACTTGTATTCTGTCAACAATATGCTGCCTGATGGTCAGTAGCTTTGACTTGTTGATTGTATGATGACGGATCCGCAGTTCGCGCGTGAACTTTCGAACCTTGGCAGTGAAAGTCCTGCCAGATGTTATGTAGTCAATCACACACTGAATGCGGGACGCGTACTGTCTTGCCCAGCCTATCTTTGTGCTAAGTTGATGCATTCGTCTTTTGGTCTTATGATCAACCGTTGGTTTTGTTTTACGGTTTGCATCTGCCAAAGTTCTCGCTGCATTGTACACACTACAATTGATAGTCCACAGGTCGGATTCTTCGGAAAAATCTCCACGAAGCTCATCATCCAGTTCAGTCAGATCTTTGGGCTTGGGAGAAACCTGAATGTTGATGTTTCTCCGGGTCTTGAAGCATCGTTCTCCCTCTATTGGATGCCTGTTCGAGGCTGGTCTCAGTGTCGCCTCTCTTTCTCTGTTGCCGGCTTGTTCTGGCTGCGGTTGTGTAGGCGCTCCGCTTATATAACCCCTTTTTCGGAGGTCCTCGGCACGGTTTCGCAGCCGTTTTTGCGAAAAATCCGAGAGCTCTGGGTGTTTCTCGCACCACAGAGCATGCAGTCGCGCCATGTAACCTTTTCGTTCAGGGGCCATACTGGTATCATAGCACTCCAGCAGGTCGTCCCTGAGTCGATCCGTCCACTCAAAAGTAACGAGATTTCGCCGGTCAATCGCATTGACTCCGTCTTGATTGGCTCCCCCAACTCTAGGGTAGTCGGCATTGTTGTCCGACCCATTGTCGGGAGCCCTGCGCGTTCGATTGTTTTGAACCGCACTTCCTACAACTATGTTTGGTGTTGTCATTGTTGTTCCCACGAGCAGCTAGGGAAAAGGGTTAGTCCATCCTTGTAGAGCCCCGCGTGCAAGGATAAGGCTGATACTCTGAGAGGTCGCCCGGTATCCCAGAGTCACCGTTTGAGACACCACACCCAGGTGCCATTCAGCTTTCGGCACGGTTGTTACGCCTCCGCTTGGGGGTTATTCCTTCGGGACCATCCCTGGACAATTGTCCGCGACTGCTTATTAATTATTGTAACCATATTCAGCAGAATATTGTTCACAACTAAATATGTGCATGTGAATAAATATTGAAAAATTTGTAGTGTGAAAAAAGATTAGCTTCATGAAGACTTTATGACAGCCAAACCTTTCTTAACTGCTTTCCGTGTTTCGGAATCCTCAAGGTTGGTCCCACAGATATATATATATATATATATTATTCGGTTCGGTTTCTGTTTCGATTCCTTTGGAATAGAACCGAAGGGCCTATGACAAAGCCACCGAACGCGTCCTCGGGTTGCGGATAGAGGGTTCCTGTACCAAGGGTTTCTGCTGAATATGGTTACAATAATTAATAAGAAGTCGCGGACAATTGTCCAGGGATGGTCCCAAAGGAATAACTCCTAAGCGAAGGCGTAACAACCGTGCCGAAAGCTGAATGGCACCTGGGTTAGGTGTCTCAAACGGTGACTCTGGGATACCGGGCGACCTCTCAGAGTATCAGCCTTATCCTTGCACGCGGGGCGCTACAAGGACGGACTAACCCTTTCCCTAGCTGCTCGTGGGAACAACAATGAAACCACCAAAACACCAAAATGTTGTATATGCGGTTCAAGACAATCGAACGCGCAGAGCACCTGACAATGAGTCGGCAAATAATGCCGATCAGCCTAGAGTTCGGGGTGCTGAAAATAATTTAGATGGAAACACGACGACGAACCGGCGAAACGCCCACATTGAGTGGACGGATCGACTCAGGGATGACGTGCTAGACTGCTACGATGCCAGCATTATCCCTGTTCGCGGAGGCTTTATGGCGCGTATGCACACTCTGTGGTGCCAGAAACACCCAGAGCTTCAGCACGTTTCGCATCAGTCTTTGCCAAATCAAGCCGACTACCTCCGGAAAAATCGATATGTACGCGGAGCGCTTTCCCAACCGCTGCTTTATGAAGCTGCAGACGAAGATGAGGAAGCGACATTCAGACCAACCGCAGAATGCAGGCACCTTCTGAGAGATGATCGCAATTTCATTACGAGAAGGAACATTGACATGCAAGTTCCTCCTAAGTCCCAAGATCTGGCTGAAATGGATGCCTTCCTTCGTGGAGATATCTCGCAAGAGTCCGACCTCTGGACCATCAATTGCTCAGTTTATGGTGCTGGGAGAAAATTTGGCTGATTCAAATCGAAGGCTGAAACCAACGATGGATCAAAAGACCAAAAGACGCTTGCATCAACTGAACAAGAAGATTGGATGGGCAAGACAGAATGCGTCCCGTGTTCAATGTGTGATTGACTACATAACATCTGGTAGACCGTTTACGGAAAGGGTTCGAATGTTCGCCCAAGAACTAAGGATCTTGAATCACACACTAAACAAGTCAAAGCTGCTGACAATCAAGCAGCATATTGTTGACAAAATACGGCTGTTATCTGACGCAAGGAGGAGAATACAGAAGAGGGAGAGATGGATCAGGGAGAATCAACAGTTTCTCGCTGACCCATCGCGCCTCTTCAGCGATCTACCTGTTTCTGTCAAAAATCCACCCAAGCCCAAGGAGGTAGAGACTTTTTGGAGAGAGGTGTACAAGATCCCGAAAACACTAGAGTTGAAAGAAGATACTGAAAATATCATCCGCTTCAAGGAGTTTTGCGACAACCTCATAAAATCTGAGGAGGAATGTCCATCAATCACTGCCGAAGAGGTGAAAAAAGCACTTAGAGGCACGAAGAACTTTTCCGCTGCTGGACCAGATTGTATCAAGAACTTTTGGTGGAAGAAGTTTACTTTTACACACCAACATTTGGCCCGCATATTCACCTCATATTTAAAGTCGGAGACGCCCATTTCGCAGTGGCTGGTGTTAGGACGCACTATACTCCTGCCAAAAAAAGGCAACTTGTCCAACCCAGAGAATTACAGGCCAATAACTTGTTTGAACACGCTGTATAAGATCTTTACAGCTGTCCTCAACAACAGGATTGTTCGACGAATTGAGCCTGTATGGCGAGAGATTTACGAACAGCGTGGCTCGAAAAAAGGTGTAGCAGGCTGTCGAGAGAACCTGCTAATTGACAGGTGTGTCTGTAAAGACGCTGCAGCCCATCAGCGCGTCCTGTCAATGGCCTGGATTGACTACCGGAAAGCTTTCGATTCAACCTCTAAGAGACTTATCATCTGTCTGTTGGAAAGCTTGAAGGTACATCCGCACATAGTGAGATGCGTAGAGAGATTGATGCCTCTTTGGAAAACTAGATTTACTATCTCATCTAGAAATTATCGTGTGACAACGAACAACGTCACCTTCCAGAGGGGCGTCTTTCAAGGTGATAACATGAGCCCTTTGCTTTCTTGCATCACACTTTTGCCTCTATCTCTCGCACTACGAAATTCTCCTGGATACCTCTGTGGCGACACTAATCAGCGCGAGCATAAGGTCACTCATGTATTTTATATGGATGA
>CAKNYM010030012.1:2345-21813 GCA_932195095.1 Andricus curvator | reverse complement strand
TTTGCCTGGCCAGAATTTTCTGCGATTTTTTTGAACGAGTTTCGAGCGATCGAAGTGAGGGTCGCCTACTTTTGACGCCGACTTTAGTTATATTGGGAACGACTATGTAATGTTTTGAAAAAATTTTCGATTTCATCTATCCGTATATTACATAATTGGTTGCAAAATACTAACAAACTATCTACGAAATGTTAAAGGTATCGTAATTTGCTACTCTATTAATTGTACTATTATGTCTTATATTTTTTTACATAATATGTTTCTAATTGTTTATATTTCATAATAGATAAATAATCTGATGAGGTACTCGGTATGATTCCAAAACGTCATTTTTTACAATTCTGAATAAATCGTCTGGGACATAAACAATAACATTAGTACTGTATATAAATTTTAAAACGAAAAATATATTTACTGCGTTTTCTGTTAATACAAGCGGATTTGGGTGAATTTTAAACTGTTTTATTTTCTAAAAACGCATTTAATTAGTAAATAGTCCTTATTTTTTCATAAATGTATTAATTTTGGTTTGCAATTTTGTATTTGGGGACATGTTACCGAATGAAAATTTCAGCTATATCTTAATCCCCCATTTCTAAAAAACAGCAAGTCAAATTTTGAGACTTCGCTAATAACTACTTCGATTTAAGTACACTCAACTCCCGATATAAGAACCCTCAGTTTACGATATTCCTAGAATTTATGTCCTGGCAGTTTTAGTGATGCAGGGACCGGAAAACTGAAAGAGAGGCGGTGCTCAGTCAAGCGTGACAAACAGCATGAAGGCAGTACTCTCAGCGCATTAGTTGCGTTACCTATTAGCATCCGTCCAAATCCAACGGAAATGGTTCATGCGGCCCTGCCTGTTTAACGTTTGGATTTCCCCGATTTAGGATCAAGGCCACTGTACGTTATGCCGCAAACCGTTCTTATATCGGGAGTTGAGTGTACTTTATCCTAGTATTATTTAAAAAATTCTATTACATCATGGAAATGAGTGAAACAGCGGGGATTTGAATTTCACAACTTTTTGGCAACGACCCTTAGGCGTCGTGCATATAATACGTCACATGTTTTTCCTTCGCTTAAAAAAAAATAAGAGTAAAATTGCCTTGAAGCCAAAAGGGATTCAACGATATAAACAAAAGAAAACCATGTGACGTATTATTCAAGAATAAATAAAGAATGTACCTACGATGAAATACCTATCAATCGAACGGCATTTAAGATTCAGAACAACTATTCGAAGACGAACCTACCTACTTTAACCCCCGAACTGTCTTTATTTAATTATCTGAGATTACCTTCTTGCACTGAGAAAGAGAACAGAAGCAGCTATTAAAGCATTCAAGTATCTAATCCGCTTTATTGCACTAATTTAAATTCATATACCAAGAAAATTAATTCTTTAAACTGTCTCAATAAAAAATTATTTTCAATTGTATAGTATTTTCTCAATTTTAATTTCTATTATTAGATGACATCTTTGCTGCTTTTTCTAAAGATATCGTTTTTAATTGACCCAAGTATCATAATTCTAAAAAAAAATTTAATTGGCATTAGGGTCGATAATATTTATTTGTGTTCTGCAATTTTTTTTTTAAATTGGTAAAAATAAAAATTAGATTTTTTATGTTTCGTCCCAGACTGACACATCGGACTCTTGAGTAAGGCAATGTGAATCAGTCCTGCCTTAGACATGACATTTTATAATTTAATTGACCTAAATTCCATTATAATGTATATTTTCTAAAAAAATGTTATGTTTATTTGTAAATTTGATGAATCTTAATTTATATAAATAAAAAAGTTTTTAAAATTGTGTCAGTGTAATTATATTACATATGTGATTGCTCAGCGATGTCCAACTCAAGCCTCGATTCGCGCGGTGTAACCAGAATAACATATAGAGATAGAAGAATGGGAGAGAAGGGGATGGAAGAAAATCACTGAAGATAAGTCTTACATTCTTTTTTGGTTCACTAATCATTTAATAAAAATAATAATAATTCCTTATCAATTTAATAATTTTTGTTCCTATAATTTAAGTTTTGGCCCCTATCCGTGGCCGGAACGACATTCATTTTTGTGAAATTAAATTTTATGTCAATTAAACTAGTCCGGCTATTGGAAATATATCCTCTTTCACATAATGCCTTTCTTAGGGGCCCTTTCCAGGTTAAAATTTGAATTATCACTTTTTAAAGTCGTAAGCATGAACATGGTTGAATATTGTTAAGAACACTGTTTTGGAGACAGAAAATATAATGTGAAATTTAAATTACTGCTCATTTGTACTTGTTTCCAGGGCATTTGAGCTTAATTTTAGAAAAACATACCGAGGTAAAATATGACGAGAACGGTGTGGCGTTGACTAAAGTTAGCAGCACAGCTTCTGCTGGAATCGGGAAGTTGCCAGTTTATTGCAGGTTAAGTTCACTTTCTCGAAATATGGTTATGCTGCCAACTGCTGAGCGTGAAAAATGATCTTGATTGGAATCGAGTCAAATCAACATATAAATTTACATTTTATTATTATTCAAAAAATATTTTATTTATATTAATCAGCATAAAAATGTAATACCTAATTTATTAATTGATATGCTCGGCAAATTTGAGATTTAATCCAAAATTTTAGAAAAAAATAATGGACATAACTTTGACAAGCTTTTCCAGTATCCGGACTACTTTAAATTAAGTTTGAGCCCCTATCCGTGGCTGAAATGTCTTGTAATGTTAATTGCAAAATTGTCCAAATTTACAAACAAGCATAACATTTTTTTGGAAAATATACTTTAGAATGGAATTTCGGTCAATTAAATTAGAAAAGGTTATATCTAAGGCAGGACTGATTCACATTGCCTTTCTGAAGTGAGTCAGTGAGTCAGTCCAGGGGGAGACATAAAAAATCTAATTTTTATTTTTAAAATTAAAAAAAAAATTGCAGAAGAGTAATAAATATTATCGACCCTAATGCCAATTAAAAAATCTTCTTTACAATTTAATTTCTGTAACTAATTTTGATCAACCATAAGGAAGAAAAACGTTTTTTTTTCATTGAATAAAACTATGAATATAAAAATTCAATTTATACTTCAAAATGTTTTAATTAATTGATGCTTAATTAACGGAAAAAAATGTATAGCTGAACCAACGATATTTATCTTTGATCTGACCACAAATATTATTAGAAACGAATCAAAGATATCGGCAAAATTTTTCAAATAGGAATTTACAGCATGATTTGTTTTACTATTATTATTAATTAAACACATTTTGGAATCGTTAAAAAAAACTATATAGCTGACATCTAAATGTTAAAATTCAGACTGAAGCGCTAATTAAATGGGAATAATGTTCAGAGGTTCTGAAATTATAACTTATAAATTATTTAACGGTTTATGTTAAAATTAAATCAAGATTAAAAAGGCCTAGTTAAAATAAAAATAAGTGGAATTAATAGCAGAACTTGATTTTGAATTTAAATTTATATATTTTTCCAAAACTTGCATTAGAACTTATAAACTCGCGAAGTGATATGTAGCTAATTCGAAGATATGAAAATCTATGAGTCATGATTATACAAATTCCTCTTTCAAAAACAAAAATTACTTTTTTGAAATATAAGTGACTTTCGTTGATTTGAGTTTTCAGAATTTTTCTGTTTGAACTACAATTTTTTCTATTTATATCTGAATATAATATTTACTTATTTAAATTTTCATTATTTTCAATTTGAAGTGCACCAGGGGAGAATGATAATTTTTATCGACCGACGGATAAACATATGCTCTACATCTGAATAGGCATAGTTTTGTACACGGACAGAAATTTAGGACAGCTGTTGCGTTCGGTGTAGTAGGGCAACACAACCACGATTTTAACGCGACAGCAGCGTTATTTTTCGTGCAGCAGCGGCTTTAAAATGTGGTACAACTTTGCTCCCTTGTATCTGGGAGCACTGCTGTCCCAAACAAGAGAACGTGAACGTGCTACAGTAGTCGATCCGACTTCTACATTTCTATGCTCGGAATGAAAAAGAGAAACCCAATAAAATCGACAGCTTTCACGGAATTGGAGTCTTCCCATATATCTATAGTATATCTATATATCTATAGTATAGTATAGTATATCTATATATCTATAGTATAGTATAGTATATCTATATATATCTATAGCCATTTCCCTTTCAGGGTAGGCAATGTAGGTAATGAAAGGGATTTCCGTTCTAGATAATTCGACTCGCAGCAGACAATTCTAGTAGACAAAAATATTCAAGCATTCGGCCTCGATATTAAATACTGGAAACCCATTCTAATAAATCCCCTTGAGGGGTCGTTGATTTAGAATCTGGCGTGAAAATGTCAAAATACAAAATGGTAGATCTAATATGTCGGACAGAGATCCAATAATTAGCCCAATATGACTGATAATTACTACTCGGGGAATTTGTAAGGGAAAACCTTATTTCATCGACTTCTTTCAGACCATTTATTCAGAATTGTACAAAAAAATAACGTTTCGGAATCAGACCAATTCCCTCATCAGATTATCTATTATGAAATATGAACAATTAGAAACATTATTATTATTATGGATTAGCAATTCGAACTCGAAAGTTCATTGCCTCATCTACCCGAAACCGCCACGCATCTCTATCCTGTGCATCCTCCATCCAGTTTAAGTAATCATGTCCTAGTTCTTTTAGATCATCCCTCCCATCTCTTTCTCGGTCTGCCTAGAGGTCTCTTACCAGTCGGTTTCCCTCTTAAAACTTGCGCCACTGTTCTTTCATTGCCCATTCTTGCTACATGCCCCGCCCATCTTAATTTACGCGCTTTCATTACTCTATTAATATTTGCTGACCCGTAGAGAGCATGCAGCTCATCATTATGCAGTTTACTCCATTCAGCAGTCTCTTCGTCCCTCTTTGAACCATAGATTTTTCTAGGTACTTTATTTTCAAAAACTCTAAACCTATTCTCCTCTCCCTTCGTCAGCGCCCACGTTTCACACCCGTACGTGATTTTTTCGCTAGTTATAATAGACCCGATGTATTTAAACTCGTTAACCCTTTCGAATTTCATAATTCTGGCCATTAAGTCCCCGTCTACATTACTTTGCTCGGATCTGACGACGGTCATATATTTTGTCTTCGATTCGCTAACTTCCAAACCAATATCTTTGGCTGTTGTGAACAAGATTTCTGCATTTTTAGCTACGGTTTCTTTATCATCCCCTAGTAAGTCGAGATCATCCGCATACCCAAGAATTTGTATTATCCCATTGAGGGTAGCACCGGTCGGATTCGCTTGTACTTGTCTGACCACGTATTCTAAAACTAAGTTGAAAAGGGCGCACGAAAGTGCATCGTCCTGTTTCAGGCCATCGCGGATCGAAAACTCTTCAGATAAACTTGCGTTTACACGTATTCTACCCCTACTGCCGCTCAAGCAAATTTCGATAAGTCTAACTAATTTTCTTGGTACACCCAAGAACCCTAGGATCCAGTACATTCGTGCGCGTATAATTAAGTCGTAAGCTTTTTTGAAATCGATAAATAGCTGATGTACTACATTAAATTCCCATTTCTTTTCTAACAGTTGTCTAATTGTAAGCATTTGATCGCTTGTCGATCAGCTTCGGCGGAATCCACACTGGTAATACCCAATGATTTCCTCGACAAAAGGAGTTAGTCTACTTAAGATTACATTGACAGGATCTTATAGCACGAAGGCACAAGTGAAATTCCCCGATAATTGTTACAGTTCGTTTTATCGCCTTTTTTAAATATGGGAATAATAATATTGGTATTCCATTCCTCCGGCATGCGTTCTGTTTTCCAAACTGCGCGTACTAATTTACAAATTTGCCTTTTGAGGCAAGGGCCTCCATTTTTTACCAGTTCTGACGGTAGGTCGTCGATGGCCGCGGCTTTGTTATTTTTCAACTTCTTTATGGCCATTTCTATTTCTACATCAGTAGGATCATCAATTAATAGATCAGCAGTGTGGATTTCACCGAGATTACCTTCAACGGGGGCTTCGCGTACATTTAATAGCTTATCGAAATAGTTTTTCCATAAATTCAGTCTCTCTGTCGCATCGGCTACTAGATTGCCATTTTCGTCCCTCATTACTTCCGTTCTACTTTGAAAGCCTTTCCTTATAAAATTGATTCCCCTGTACATCTCACGCGGGTTATTTTGTTTATTATGCGTTTCTATTGCTAGTATTTTATTCTTTTCCCACTCCCTTTTCTTGGATCTATAAAGCCGACTTGTACTTTTACTAATCTCGAGATACTTCTTATGTGTTTGATCGCACTTATATTGTAAACTAATTAGTTTGGCCTTCCGACGTTTTTCAAACCAAAGTTTGCACTCTTCGTCAAACCATGGTTTGCTTTTGGTTACTTTCTTTAAACCTATAGTAAGTTTCGCGGCTGTCTTTATCGCCTATTTCATATTGCTCCACATGGTTTCCGAATCCTCCTCGTAATTATCGTTATCGTCTCTCTGTTCTTGGAGAGCGTCGAAACTATTAGAAATCTCAACTTGATAATTTAATGTTTCTGTTGGTGTTTTAAACTAATCTATATGTGACGTGCGACGAAGAAAGGGGGCTTACTCTGAAAAGTGAGATTTTTCAGGGCAAGCGGTCGAAGTCGACCGGATAGACGCGACTTTTAGGAGAGAGGAAGGACTCACGAAATCCTCTCTCTCCACTTACCACTACATTTTCACAAGGAAAGAGATAGGTCGGAGACGCGGCTCACGGACGGGTATAGATAAGACGCGGAGATGTAGTGGTGAGTGGTGGGAGGTGTTTCACGGGATCTCGAGCTCTCGAGCGAGAGCCTGATTTCTCGGACACCTAACAACTCAATTATTAGCAATGATAATGCTCGAAAATTTTTTTCGATGGTTTCATTAAAAAGATGTGGTGGGCCCACATTGGTAGTAAGTATCCATCTAGAAAAACTACCCGAATCGGGTAGTGAGGCAATGAACTTTCGAGTTCGAACTGCTAATCAATTTTTTTTTTCATTAAAAAGAGCAACTCAAAAACTATCGAAAGGTGTAAAAACCTCGATTTCTATTTTATTAGAGTAAGCCCCCTTTCTTCGGCGCACGTCACATATTGAAACGAACTGTTGGCTCTGTACGGCTGGTTTTCTTACTTAACGCTAGCCTAGAGCTAAGTTTTACTATCACGAGAAAATGGTCTGAATTTAAATCCGCTCTCCTGTACGATCTTATATCGAGAATGTTTGTATGACGTCTTCTGTCAATTAGAACTTGATAGATAAACGTTTATTTTTTAGCCCGCTGGCCTTAAAAAATAGACTTGCTTACACTCTCATTTTTTTACAGAATTTTCTTTAAACTAACCCTTACAACTAACATCCTTCCACACGCATGTCCCTACTTTCTTGCTTTGCCTCGCATTACCAAACTCTGCCTCCGCGGCTGATACCTAATACTTATCTACCATTTACAATATTTAAATTTACTTATATTTATTTCCTCCTCTATTTACAATCTTTCCTTCTCCATTCCTCTTCCTCCTTCCTTCTCTTTTTCTCCATCTTACCCAAGACTCCCTTCACCCATGCTACTGCACTTTTGTCCCCCCTTTCATGCATCAATCCCTCCATGCTTATCCCACTCCTTTCCACCTCTACGAACTCCTCCAACCAGTGCTCCACTCTGGCCTCCCCCTTCCCACATAGTTCACACATCCTCTTTTCCCTAGCGAGCCAGAACCTATTGAAACCCTCCATGCACCCACATCTCATCCTCGCTATAAGCTCCTGAATTCCTTTCTCTCCTTTCTCACACAAATATTGCGCTCTCGCCCTTGGCATAATCCACACATAGTTCCCATTAAACCTTGTCTCTCTTATTCTCTCTTCCCCTGCTGTCTTCTCTCGCTCCATGCTGTTTTTCTTAACCAACTCACATACCTTCCTTCCTTCCTCATGCATCCTTCTCACTTCATCCATCTGCAGTCCATTCGTTCTAAAATACCTGTCTCTTTCAACCTCCATCTTCCCACCCCCTCTCCTGTTCTCCTTCTCCCACCAACACTCCCTAACCAGCTTACTTCCCCCCTCTTCAAAAAATTTCTCCTCATATTTACACGCCCGACTCCCCGCTAGAATCCCTACAATCGTTCTCCCCATCTCCCTCCTGACAATATAATTAGGCGTGTTCCTTGCCAGCCCCAGTGTCCAATTTAAATACCTCTCCTGTGTCCTATTTACCTCTTCGCTTTCCTTCCACCCACACCTCTACTCCATACAATAGCACACTCATCACTAGTGAGTCAAACAATTTCATTCTCCTTCCAAAATCATCTGCGAATAACTTCTTTCCCAACCCCCACACCTGCCTCATCACCACATTTGCCCTCCTCACTCTCTCTTTTATGTGACCATCCACTCCGCCATTCCTCCGAAACAAGAAGCCCAGGTACACAAACTCTTTCACCTCCTGCACCGCCTTTCCCTTCCACTTCCACTTCCCTTCCTTATCCCTTCCACCTCCTTTTCTGAAACCCATAACCTTGGACTTTTCCGCATTCAGTTCTAACCTGTCCTTATCCAGGTATCTTCTCAACCTCTTCATCATTTCCTTTAAGGCCTCCTCGCTTTTTGCCAACAACACTATGTCATCTGCATACGCTAGCGACCAAATTCTAACCCCTCCTATCCTGGCTCCTCCTACCACTCCGGCCTCCAGCTTACTTTCCATATACGCAATTAAAATCGCAAAAAGCGTTGGGCTAAGCGGACACCCTTATCTTAACCCCCTATCCATCCAGAATCCCTCCGAAATCCCCTGGCCTCCTCTTACCTTATCTTTGGTCTCTTCATATATCTCCCTTACCCTCTCGATCAGGCCTCTCTCCACTCCCCTATCCTCCATCGTCTCCCACAACCTCCCCCTATCCACCGACGGAAACGCGCCTTTTAGATCCACAAAAAACGCGTACACTCTCGACCCCTTCTTCGCTAATTCTCTATCCACCACGTGCTGCAGAACGTAGATATTGTCGATAGTACTCCTACCTGCCCTAAAGCCCGCCTGCGTCTCTGGCAATATTCCTTTCCCCTCGACATCCTTCCGCAGCCTCTCCGCCACCTCTTCACCTTCCTTTTCATCTTTTTACATTCCCTATCCCAACAAAGCTTCACCATTCCTTTCTTCTTCTTTTTGAATACCTTGTTTTGCACGCACCCTTTCACTTTCTCTTTTAAATCCTCCCATATCTCTTCCACCGTCTCCCCTTCGAAGCGTACCTTCCTTAACTGTTCCTTATACTTCTCTATCGCTTCCCTCGTCCAGCTAACCCTCTCCCCCGTCGACACTTCATCCCCACCGTGCCTTCGGCCGTTCTCACCCCTTATCCACAACCCTAATGGCTGATGGTCTGATTCTACTCTCCCTTCTACTGCGAATCTCTCCATCTCCTCCCACCCTTGCATATTCATGACTACATAGTCTATCACCGATACCACCACCTTACCTACATATGTGTATTCTCCCTCTTCGTCTCCAGTTGCCATACCATTTGCCACCGCTCAGCCTCTATCCTCCACCCAGTCCCTTAGAATCTCCCCCTCCTTATTTATTAACCTATCCTACGAATTCCTTTCGAAACCCTCCCCTTCACTGTAAAGGCCCCCTTTCCTCCCCATCCTCGCGTTAAAGTCCCCACCCAGTACCACCATACCCTCCTCTCTTTCACCTCACAGGTCTTCCACCCTTTCTTTAATTCTTTCCATCTCATCCTTATTGTACACTGTCACAAACTTACAAGTTACCTCTCCTATCTTTACTTTCTTCATTTGCACTCCCTTCCCCTCTTCCTCTCCGTGAGTTTCTTCCTCTAATCCATCTCTAACCCTTGGCAGCTTTGGCTCTATTCTATCCCATTCCTTTCTTTCCACCCACGTCTCTACCAGTCCTACCACATCAAATTCCTGGATATACCTTCAGAACTCCTCATCCTTCTTCTTTACCCCTGCTACGTTCCAATAAAGCACCTTCACAATTCCTCTACCCTGCATTACCCCCACACCCCTACTTCCTACGAAACAAATTCCCCTGCACTTCCTTCAACACCTCTTTCTCCTCGTCCCACACCCATATTTTCTCGTCTATTTTTATTTTCCGATATCATACCTTCACCGATCTCCCCTCACTCCTCTCCCTCCTAGCCCTGTCGTACAGCATTCTCTGTACATCCCTTTCCTTTCTTGTCAAATCGTGATCGATGAAAACTTCCTTATCCTTTATCCTATTTTTATTTCGCATTACCCCCAACTTTTCTTCCCAGCTCTCCAGCTCCACAACCACCACTTTTTTCTTCTTTCTCCCCTCCAACATAACTTTCCGTACCCTGCCTTTATTCCACCCTATGCTCTATAGCAGCGCTTCCACGCCCTCCCTTTCTTCCCCGCTCTTCATCTTCAACCCTTTTATCACAATATTATTTCTCCTGTCTGCCTTCTCCTTTCTCCCCATTCTCAACTCCATTACCCTTATCCTTTCCCTATCCGCCCTCTCCTCCTTTTCATTCCTGCGCTCTCCCACTTTCTCTTCTATCATATTTCCTACCCTCTCCCAAATACCTTTAATCTCGCCCCCGCTACCCCCGTCTCCTATTTCCATTTCCGTCCTGCCCTCCACCTTCTCAAGCCTTTTTTCTGTCCTTTCTTTCCACACCCTAATCTCCTCTTCCATCTGTTTTATTTTAACTTCTTTTTCTTTTCTTTCGCTCTCTAACCCATCTACTCTCTCTCTCTCTGCTCTTTCAACTCTTTTTCCCATTTCTCATCTCTGATTCTCAAGTCCTCCCTCATGCCTTCCATCTGCTCCTTGGTCCCCCTTACGTCCTCCCTCAGCCCCCTAATCTCGCCTAACAACATCCCGAGAGCCTCCTTTTCCAACATCCCGTCCATTGGGGGGGGGGGGGCTAGGTGTTATCCCGTTTTTTTAAACGGGCTCTCGACCTATCTTTTCTCCGGACTCTCTTGGCTGTCTCTCTTCCTCTTCAAGAGATCCTCCCCGTCACTTGCGCTAGTCTCTCTCTCCCTTACCTTCTAGCTCCCTTCTTTCCCACCGTTCCGCTTTCTCCCTCTCCCCGCCGCACCGCTCGACACCGGGCCACGCGCTGTTGGCCGTCGTGGCTTGTGGAAAACTCCCTCCCCGTCAGTTTCACTACCAGCACTGCCAGTAATCTCGCTGCCCACCTCCCGCTCTGCCGCCGGTAACTGGAACCTCTCCATGCAGTACCTTCCGCAACCGACAGATGTCTCTGCAGAATGTTGGCGTCTTTCGCCGCCAAATTTTCTTTTTATTTCCCTTTTTTTTTTCTTCAATTCCTCATAGTCCCTTCAGACCCCCCTTTCTCTTCCTTAACATCCCCTAACTCTGCGAGAACCACCCTTGACCCCTCGAAAACCCAAGACTCCTGACCACGAACTCCCCCGATTACTTGCCAACCTAACCTCACTTTCCGTATCCAACTAAATCCCACCTCACACCCACGCTGAAACTCACTTTTTATCTCCCCAATTCACCCCACACAACCCTACTCACCTCCTCGGCTTCCACCCTCACACTCCACTCACACCTTCCACACAAATTCCGTAAAATTCTTTCACCATCTGTCACTAAACACGTTCTCACTTCCGCCACCAACATGCAAGTCTCAATTTTGACAACGAGGTTCTTTGAAGCTTCAAAGTTTATTACTCTAGTTTCATTATCATTACTGACGTCATGCAAACTTTCCGACCCTATTGTAGGCCTATACATCGGTTCTTTGCCAATTTTCGCGTTGAAATCTCCCAATACTATTATTGCGTCATACGTTGAGAACTTGTCAAAAACCTGTTCGATTGTTTCGTAAAAAAGATCTTTAGTGTCTTCGTATTTGTCCTCGGTGGGGCAGTGGACGTTGATTAACACCTGTTTTCTGAAATTACTCTTTAGTACAATGTATGATAACCGATCGTGAATGAATTGCATGTCGATAACCGCTTGCGAAATTCGTTTATTAATGAGAAAACCGGTCCCCAGTGTGCGCCCCTTAGCTCCCCCATAGTGAAAAGTATAGTTATCCTTAGAAATTGACGCATAAACGCCCGGCCAGCAGGTTTCTTGAAGTGCTATTAAGTCAGTATCGTATGTCTTTGCTATCTCAATGAGTTCGTTGAAACCGCCAGTATTTAGACTACTCGCGTTCAGAGTTCCCGCCCTTAGATATTTTACTGTAGTTTTTTGTTGTTGCAAGTTAGCCATGATAATTTCGCGGAAATCCGCACGTTAGGATCCTATTCCGATTGTAGGTGAATCCACCGTCCCAGCAGTGATAACCCCCATACCTCTCTAGGTCTAAGTATGGGAGCTTTCCGACTTTGACAAGGACCGTGTCAACTTGTCGCCAGACACATTACAGTTTCATCCTCGTATCGTAACATCCCCCTGCAAGGCAGCGCGCCTACTGGCATCAATACCCCTTTGGCCCTATACAGGCGAATCATTCCACACATCCCTTGCGGACAGTGTCATCGCTGCGGTGTCCAATAGCGCAGCAGGATTTTTCCCTTACAAGATTTTTAGTTTTGGTTCGGGTAGTGTTTCTAGGTGGATACACGCTGCACCTAGGCTTTCCAGAATCCACCCATTACGTATGAAAGCGAATGGGTGAGTCCTCTCAAGCCATGGTTGTCGTGTACCTATTTTTTACCAGTGTGGGCTCACCACACCGACGACTGGTTCCTATCGGCTGTCTGCGACTGCTTATTCTTGTAAAAATATATATATATATATATATATATATATATATATATATATATATAATATAATAGTAAAATTAATAGAATATTAAATTATAATACCTTTAACATTTCCCAGAGTTTGTTAGTATTTTGGAACCAATTATAAATACGGATAGATGAAATCGAAATTTTTTTAAAAAACGTATCAAAATAGTCGTTTTCAATATAACTAATAATGCTCATTTTTTTTAATAAATAGGACCTGTAATATATAAATATAAAAATGTATATATAAATAAATAAATTAAAATACGTATTTATGAGAATGGATGCTAAGTTAATAAATCTATTAATAAGTTTCTGATAAAAATGTAAATTTACCTTTATGATGAAAAAGTATGTAGAATTTTAATAATACTTGATTATTCGGAGTTAACAGAATTTTGTATATAATAGTTATGTTTAAAAATTGAAAAAATAAATGTATAGGGATAACGGAGTGTGCACCCACCGTCTCCATCTTAAGATATGAGGACTCGCTATATTGAGAACATTTATCTGAAGAATGATGCCGTAGCACATGCGTAGTAACCCTTCTAAAAGATCATAGAGGTAAGAACTAGCAATACTATATACTAAAATATATGTGATTGAATAATAATAATTTAACAATCGAATGGTATGAAAAACGAAGTGGTATACAAATTAATAGATGAACGTAGATAGAAATAATCAGACGCGAGATAGAAGTGGACTTAACATAGTGAATCTAAAATCATGTTATAAGATTCATTGTAGATGTCTAAATCAGTTACTTTGTTGAGACAGTTTTCGCCTTCTTTTTTAATGAAAACAATTTCGGCAAAGGCACGCTTATAATAATTAGGTTTAACATGTAGGATTTCAACCCCATCCCAATTAATGACAGTTGGACCCCTATTATGGCATTGAACCAAATGTTTAGCTATAACTTTATGATTTTTTTCCACATGGTTGATGTTATTTTTATGTTCCTTTATCCTAATGCGTAGGGGGCGTTTTGTTTCTCCTACATAATTCCAGCCGCAGTTACACGTCATTTTATAAACTACGTTACATTGATCTAAAGTATCTAATTTATCTTTTCCTAATTTAATAAATGTATTTAACTTGGATTCAGCTCTGAAAACAGTTTTTATTTTGAATTTATTTAATAGCCTTTTGAAATTTTGTGAAATTGTCCCTGAGAGAGGAATGGAGATGATCTCCCGTTTAACATCAATAATACCATCAACATTTGGGGTGTTATTAGAAAGCTTGTTTTTCTTTAAATCTAAACAACTCAGAAAGTCTTTTGTTTATATGCTTCTGTACGAACTCATTAGGATAGTTGTTATATACCATAAGTATTTTTTAACCATCTATAGTTTATCTGAGTGGAAAGTATTATCAGATAGTAGAATAGCGGCATCAACAAGGTTTTTAACAATCCCTATTTTATGTTGAATAGGGTGGTTGGATGAAAAATTAAGAAGTCTTCCGGAATGTTGCTTTTCTAAAACAATTCGTAATAATAAAGTTATTATCATCTCGGCAAAGTTGTAAATTTAAGAAGTTGATAGATTGTGTTGTTTTCAATATCGAAGGTAAATTGTAATCTGTTGTGGTAAGAATTAAACTGTAATACTGTAAAATTAATTTTATCTTCAGGAAGAATAAGAAAGGTATCATCTACATAACGAAAATACACCGAAAGTTGAAAACCCAATTTTTCTATGACATTCGTTTCCAGATCTTGCATAACAATCTCAGCAAGAATTGTGCAGAAAGGTGACCCTATGGGGATGCCAAATAGGGTCGGACGAATTACACTAAAGTTTCCGAATCGAATCGTAATAGCGCGGAAAAGTTGCTACTCGTCGCCCTGATCGCAATGAATTTTTTTTTAATCGTACCATATATTCCGGTCGCACATCGCGTTCAAATTTTCGAAAAATCGTTAAAAAATGAACACCTTTTGGGATTTTTTCTTAGTAAGTTATAGTGATCGGATTTCGTACAAAATCGGTATGTGACCTCTTCTAAATATCCTTTGACTAAAAGAAACATTCCCCTTCGCATACACCTCTCCTGTATGGGTGGAGGGGGACGGGCGAATATCATGAAAAGGGCCATTTTACGGTCGTTGTTTTCCTCGTGTGAAGTGTGCTGGTGCGGTCGGCTAAGGCGTTAAAAGCATTAAAATATATCATATTTAGAACAGTCTTACGTAAATGTACATCAGCCGCAATATTATGGGAGTGGAGGGGGAAGGTGAGCCTCAGCGAGGGTTGACCAATGGCCACGCTGGATGGCCAATGGTCTCCCTGAAGAGTACGATGAAGATTGCATTAGTGACTTCATTGCCAAGAAAGAATTCCCTAAAATACCTCCAGAAACATTCCCCTTTCCAAACCACACACAGGCAGTAGAGAGGACTGTGAAAGCAGTCAGAGGCAGCCGCCACTGTGTGTGGTGCGGAGAACAGGGATGGTTTCATCCGATTCAAGCTAAAGTGTAGACATTAGTTATGGTTGGGTAGGGCGTTCTGAGTCGCTCTTATAAGCATCAAAGTTTCTAGGAGCGGGCGGAGAGCTGCATACTTCACACGAGGAAAACCACGACCGTAAAATGGCTCTTTTTTACGATATCTGCCCCTCTCCCTCCACCCTTACAGGAGAGGGGGATGGGAAGGGGAATATTTTTTTAGTCAAAGGACACTTAGAAGAGGTCACATACCGATTTTGAACGAAATGCGATCACTATAACTTACTAAGAAAAAGTCCCAAAACGTGTTCAATTTTTAACGATTTTTCGAATCTTTGAACGCGATGTGCGACCGGAAGATATGGTCCAATTAAAAAAAAAATTAATTGCGATCAGGGTGACGAGTAGCAACTTTTCCGCTCTATTACGTTTCGATTTGGAAACTTTCGTGTAATTCGGCCCACCCTAATGCCAAACGTCTGCCTATAAAATTGGTTATCAAATTAAAAATAAGTGGACTTCATTAAGAAGATGATACCTTTCTCAAAATTGTCGAAAGTAATTTGTGTCTTTTTACTAACGTGATGTCACCTATTCTCTATGGCTTTAATAACCAGATCTAAAGGAACGTTAGTGAAAAGTAATGAGACGTCTAAAGGAGCCATGATATGGTCATCAGGAATTTTAGTTTTGTTAATGAAATCTTTGAAAGTAAATGAATTTTTAATAGAATATTCATAGGTAGGTAAGGAGTTAGAAATTATCCTTTATATTACTGAATAAATGGTCTGGAAGAAGTCGAAGAAATAAGGGTTTTCCTTACAAATTCCCATTTGTTATTTCCCAGATGTTAAATTAAGAATATTTACATCCCGGAGTTCTTTTCCTACTATTCGGGGGGTTTTCGAGTCGCTAATTTCAAATTCAAAACCTAAATCTTGAAATTTAAATAAAGGGAAATATAGGGAAAAGCAAGACATTACATTTAAAAATTTTAGAGGTGGTAGTAAGAATCGTAAAGCGATTGATGGAAATACCTTAAGATTCAAACTTTGAGTAAGATTGTAGGTAAATAGCTGGGCAGAACGCAACAAAATAAATTCTGATTGTAATTTTAATTGTTTCCTAGTCCTGTGTTCGATTTCCATTTATTTTATCAATCATGTATTTATTTACTTGCTAATAATTTCTGTACTTATTTATTTCCCCGAAAACCCTCAAGTAATAATTTTCAGTCATATCGGTTTTTTAAAATGTTTTTGTCGGCCATATTAAATCTGTTATTTTGATTTTGACATTTTGACTTTGCATTCGTTATCAGCGACCCCAAAAACCTCCAAGTAGTAATTATCAGTCATATCGGGTTAATTTTGCGATTTTTATCCGCCGTAATGGATCCACTATTTTTACGTTTGACATTTTGACTCAGAGGATTTCTCTTCTGATGTGTGTATTTCAAGTGTCGGAATCGTACTGAAGTTTGTGGGTTTGATACTTTGATGACGGATATATTGAAACCCTGAAGACAGGGCAAGCTCTCCCCTCGGCACTCTTAGAAATATAATCTCAATATTTAGACAATGCGGGTTAAACCATTGTTGAGGCCAAAAAAATCTATTTTCCAAAAAATGGCATTTTATAACTTTTCGCGTAAACGATGCAAGACATACATTTTTTGCTATCTGCCGTTTTTTAGAGAAAAATAAGGTAAAAGTGATAGGAGTGGTTTTTGGAGGTTAATGAATATTATTGTGGGGTTGGGAGATTAACTTAAGGTTTTCTGATCGTGATTTGGATGATTATTTTTCATTTATAACTTTTTATACAATTTTTCGTGGAGGATCTCGTAATTAGTCCAGGTAAAAGTGATAGGGGTGGTTTTTTGGTGTTATTGAATATTATTATGGGATTGGGAGTTTAACTTAAGGTTTTCTGAACGTGATTTGGACGATTATTTTTAATTTATGATTTTTTTTTATTTTTCGTGGAGGCTCTCGTAATTAGTTCAGGTGAAAACGCTAGGAGTGGTTTTTGGTGTTATTGCATATTAAAACTAAAAGTGTAATTTTGAGACTAAGGAGATTTTGTTAGAGATCCTCGAAGGCAAGAGTCCGGTCCAGAGCGATATAATTAAGTCAACCTTTCCAGATAAGTTTTTAATTACTATTAATTATGGGTTTCAAGATATTTTAAAGGACTTTTGATATTTTGGTGAATTTTATAAAATTGCAAGGCTTTTCCAATTGATCTGGGTAATTTGATGAGATTTCAAAGATTTTGAAACACTTTAAAGCATTCCAAGGGAATTTAAAAAGATTCTACGGAATTTTTCTTTTTCTAAATATTAATTCCAGTACTTTTGTGATTTTTAAGGATTTAAAAACATTTTATCCATGCATTCTGGCTGAAGATTCAAAAATTGAAGCTCTTTTGGTGAAAATTAATGATATCTCTCAAAATTGAATTTTTTATGCTTACCCGTGGAGGGGGGGGGGGCTTATCGCACATTTTTATTTAACGATTTTTGCTTCAAATAGATTAAAATATTTATGTGTATTGTATATGTATGTATATATATTTAAAAAAAAGTTAAACAACCACCGCAGGGTCCCACTAAGAGCAACTGCCATCCACTAAATGTCAATAGCCCCCAGTAGCACCGCGGTAAATCACACCTATGCCCACGTCTCACAACCGTGAGATGGGTGGTCATAGGCAATGACAGGCCGGCGAAACCCTCGTGTGTCTTAAGGACACGAAGCGACCCAAGGATGACAGCTTTCTGCATCAATCTCGCAAGTGCCTTGGCATATTTTTGGCATGCGGGTATGGCTTTAAGGTTACGAACCAGTGATAGTTTCGCACCTCCGAGAGCACCTATCACAAGGACAATTACTTGTACCGAATATTTTGGGTACAGTCGTTGTAGCTCTCTTTTAAGGTCTTGATAACTCTCCTCTTTTTCTTTCTCCTTTGCAGTGATGTTGTATTCGGACGGAGCCGAGAATTCGATCACGAATATAGTTCGTTTCTCGAAGTCTTGGAGAACAATGTCAGACCTCGAGTGCGCAACGGAGACTGCTGCCCGAAAATCGTAGTTCCAGAAAATTTGGCACTTCTCGTTTCGGACAATCGACTCTATCTCCCTTGGAGCGTTTGGCAGGGCAGGGTCGCGGCCAACACCGTAAGAGCGACAAAGATGGTAATAAAGCACTCTTAGGGCCGCATTATGTTTATAGATATACGTCATTCCCGCGTGGGTCGAACACCATGATAGTATGTGTTCTAGGTACTCAGCGTGTGCATGACACGCTCCGCACCTATCACTGGGAACGTCTTGACATAAAATGCGCTCACGGTATGTTAAGGTGGAAATGACACCGTCCTGGCATGCGAAAATAAAACCCTCTGTACCTGAATTAAGCCCTGATGATTTGAGGAAAGCAAAAGTTTGCTCCTTCGACAAGGACTGTTTTTCTACATTTCTGTGAAAGTTTCCGTGCATTTTCTTGTCGAGTAGCTCTTGGTGAAAATTTTCAACCTCTGCTTTCTTCTCTTTGGTTTTTAGAAGTGAAGCATCTAGATGAAGTAATGCACTTTCCTCACTTCTGATGTTAAAATTCAGGCCAAGGGTCTCGGCCGCTTGCTCCGCGGCTTTGTAAAGGAACGCTCCTTCGCCAATCATCTCGTGGTTCCTGACCATCTTTAGGAGAGGATCTCTGCCATTCGCAACGATGTAAGCTGTACTTAGAACAATCCGGTTATGAAGACACTGGAGATTCAGAAGTCCGCGTCCGCCTTGACGGCATGAAATATATAATCGCGGAACTAACGAATTGATATGCAAGCTTTTATGCATATGCATGATCTTACGTGTAATGACATCAAGGGCCTTAAGCTCGTTCTTCGTCCATTGAACTACCCCAAACGAATAGAGTAGAACCGGGACGGCAAGCATGTTAGTCGCAGATACTTTGTTCAACGCCGACAGATTGGAAGAACAAATCTGTCGAAGAAGATGCTTGTATCTGCTTCGGAGAGACTCCTTCACTGCTGTTACGTCCTGAATGCGGTTTTGAGGCACGCCCAGGTATGTATAGGTCTCTCCAGTATTAAGATGTCTGATAACACTTATATCCACAAGCTCAGGGTCCTTGGGAACGCCAGT
>CAKNYM010030006.1:2857-17847 GCA_932195095.1 Andricus curvator | reverse complement strand
TTAAAAATTCAAACTTTGGCGCGCTTTTGAAGAAGGGCGTGTCACAGGTGGTAACCAGTGCTGCCAGGTGGCCAAAATATAAATCTTCAGCTTTCCCCCATTTTTCTTCAGAAATCCGTAGATAATTTCAAAAAAATTCTTCAGATTTCTAAAAAAAAATCTTCAGATTTTCAAAACCCATTTTTAAATAACTAACAATCTTATTATGCACTATAGTTATTCAAGTTGATAATATCATATACTTTCGATGAATTTAACGACAAAAAACGTGTATACTCGTGCGCAGCAGCTGGTGCGAGGGATACACATGAATACCGGTGGGAAACTTCAAATTTCAGTATACGTGACACCGATGAAAATTTTCAATTAGCAAAGCATTATACTACATACTTATTTGAATAAAAATCTGAAATTTAACTTGTCTTCTTCATTGTCTCTGAAATAAAAGCAACATGAACTCAGCAACTTATAGCCGAAGCCAATTAGGTGTATGATACTAAGCTTACAATAAATGCTATATAGTAAGTTTCAAGTTTCTTCCTAATTGAAATCACATCAATTCTTAATTTCAAGAATCTTACTGTAAAATAACAATTTTATTACATTGCTAATATCGTGTATTGTCTTATCATGATGTTTTGCACCAGGTACAAAGCATTAGTTACATTCTTATAATATCCAATAATATTAAAAGTATTTTTCACATCTAGTACTAAACGAAACACGAATGCACAATATGGTGCCTCATATTATTATTTTTTTTTATTTCATAAAGAAACGTCTTTTTTGCGAGAAAATGATCCCCTATTTTTCTAGTGTTTTAACAAGAAATTGAGGAATTATTTTCTCACAAAAAGAACGAGATTTCCGATTAAAAGACATATGTTGAAGGTATTTATTTTTGAACACTTTTTTGTTGGAATAGCCCAAATTTAAAGACTTACAACTGAGAAGTCCTCAAGTTTAAAGATGTATAAATGAAAATTCTCAAATTTTTATGATTTTTAGGGACGACTGAAAAATCCGGAAAAACAAAATTCCCGACACTGTACAATTCCTGAATGGGAAAATTCGTAAAAATTCCCGAATAATAAAGTTCCCCAAATTTTTATCATATTACCGAATTTGAACATTCTCGAATAATAAAATTACCGATAGAAAATTGTGGAATTGTAGAATATCCGAACTAGAAAATTGCCGAATATAAACAATTTAAATTTATTTATAATTAAACAAATTTTTAATTGGAATATAATTTTAATTGTAATAATTTTATTAGTTTTATGAATAAAAAATTGTAACTGTTTAAATTCGGGAATTTTATAATTCGGCAATTATCGGTCGGGAATTTTCTTATCCGGGAATTTTAAAATTGGATAATATTATAAACTGTCGCGAATTTCATTATTTGTGAATATTATAATTCGGGACTTTTATTATTCGGGAATTTTATTATTCGGAAGTTTTCCAATTCGGGAATTTTATTTTTCGGGATTTTTCAGTCGTCCCGATTTTCATAGTGAAAAGACAATACATAAAACTTGCATAATTTAACAGATTAGAAACTTTTAAATTTTATTGATTTACAATCTAAAGTTCTACAATTTTGAAGATTTAAAATTGAAAATCCTTTAAATTTTACGATTTGTAATCATTACGGCAAATTTGTAACGTTTTATTTTAACATATCCTCATTTTTACGGAAAAATTATATATAGTTTATACATAGTGTGAAATATTACATATAATTTTCATTTATTTTATATAAAAAGTGTATGCAAAAAATGAAAATTGTATATTATATCCACCTCGTTTCTTGCCTCCAAGTTTTTCTATTTTCATAATTAATTTTTCCATGCAAAAGTCAAGTAAAAAATTTAATAATTTGTTTTGTCCAAAATAAATCAACCAGTTTCTGTTTTCGTTGTTCGAATCTAAAAGATTTTGAGGCGAGAAACGAGGTCGTTAAGAGTTGTAATGATTTAGAAATCAATTTTCAAATACCCAAATTCTGCTCACTACAAAAGTAACCTTATATTCAATATCAAATAATAAATATACCTGGCAAACTCACTGAGCTTACTAGGATAGTGCTGGTCCGAGGATTTAAAGAATTTAGATTGTTTATTAGTTTTGAGAAATTTCGGAAACAGTTAGAAATTTACAAAAAATAACAAACTATTTGCCCTTTCCGCCGCAGGCACGAAGTTTACGCGTGACCACTGGGATATAGTTCATTCAATCAGATTAACTTTTAATACGTACTGCCCAATAAGTTTTTACTTGTAGATCTGGAAGACTAATTTCCCTTGACTAATTTTGGCAGTATACCATTAAGCCATTTCCCTTTCAGGGTAGGCACTACCCGATTCGGGTAGTGTTTCTAGGTGGATAGTTTTCTTGTAGTTACAAATAATTACAAATTTGGGCTCACCACACCCATAATGGCAAATTTTAAGAAACTGAAATATTTAAAAAAATCTTCAGATTTCGATCAAATTTCTTCAAATTCTTCAGAAATCCGAGATTTGGCAAAGTTTCTTCAGATTTGAAGAAAAATCCGTAGACATGGCAGCACTGGTGGTAACAGCCGGTAGCGATCTTGAACTTCGTGCGCATGTGCAAGGAATGAGCATTCATTGGCTCCGTGATTTCCCGCATAATTTAAAAGTGCAAACTTAAATAGCTTGGACATTAATTTTGCAATAAAAAACATGTTTAATTTTTGCTTGTATTACATACGTTTTTAAATTATAATTAGCGGTTAGATTATTTAAATTAAAAAGAAAAATTCATTAATTTAAAATTAGTACAGAATATCTACGGGCTTAACTATTTTAATAATTTACAATTAATATTTATTATTTACAAATTTTTTAAATCAAAAATTAAAAAAAAACAATCACGGAAACAAGTAAAAGTTTTTTTTGAAAATTTATCACTTTTTAATATCGATGTCCTACTACAAGCAGTGTATAACAAATAATTTTTGAAGGATTTGAAGGACGAATTCTTAAAAATAATCAGATAGTTAAGTAAACAACAAAATATTGCAAAACCCGTGATTCTTATTTCATAAAATTAACTCGTTATATTATTTAATTATGCCGTATCTATTAGAACAGATATTCCATCTGTGTACTGAATTAGTCTATCAAAATCTTACGAAAAATAAGTCCAAGGTGCTGGTCAATTTTATAAGAAGATATTTTTGAAAATAATGAAGAGTAATGGAAAAATTATTAAATTCATAATTTGTAAGTATTCCCTTAATCTTTGGCTTGTGCTTATTTTTTGTAGAACTTTTATAGGTTCACAGTAATTGTGATTTCTTATCAATGACAACTCACTAATGTGGCAAGTACTGATGATAATATGCGTATAAAATTACAGCATTTGGCCAATTTTCAAGCAAGTTAGAACAATCGTTCGATTCAACTTGACTGTAAAATGTAACTTTTAAATATACGATAAAATTATTTTATAAGTAATATTTTTTTAATAGGCTTTTGTATTAAAAATCTGATGATGAAAAGAGGTACTTTTTTGATATGAGTAAAAGTAATTGTTAATTGCTGATCAGTGTAATTTCTAAAACACAAAATTTTGAGTCTGAATAATTTAAAATTAAAAGATTAAAAATTAAAGTATTGAAGACTAAAACTCCTTCAAAATGGTACAAAAACTAAACATTGCTAATACATACATTTTTAAAATTTGGAAACTGACAAGTTTCTAAGTTAAGCAATATCAACTTTTTCAGTTAATCTAGTTTCAAGATGTATTTTTTTTTTGAACACATTAATTTTAAATCAGTAGAAATTATATAAAATCAATTTTTTTTTTATTTAAAAAACATAATAGTTCAGACTGTTTTTCTAGTCCATGCTATTTTACAACTTTTTCAATTAGTGTAATAAAATTAGGTGTAATTTAATCATTTATATTTATATTTAATAATAAGTGTAATTTCTAAAAGCACCAAATTTTGAATCTAAATCATTTAAAATCGAAAAATTTGAAATTATAATATTGTAGACTAAAAGTAAATTAAAAAATAAAATGGATTTCTAAATGTTCCTAAGGAGTATTAATAAAAGAGAACATTTTTACTGTAAATAACCTATTAAAATTGGGAAATAATTCTGGTTTTAACATTTAGGTCTACCTCACTGGTAGGAGCAACCAAAAAATGACTGGTACTGACAATAATATTTCTGGGAAAATTTTTAATGATTTCGGTTTTATCTTGAATGGTTAAGTTTTTACTTTTGAACATTTCAAATTATGTCGGAAAAGAATCTGAAAAATGATAGAACAATTTTTTTAGTTTTGCAGAATTTTAATAAATTTTAGAAAAAACAAATTGTTTCAACAGATATTCAGAAGTTTTGAAAAGATTAGAAGATAATTTACATCTTGAGAATTTTGAAAGCTTTTAAGAGAATACAACAATTTCTTAAGATTATTAGCAAAATTTCAAATGATTTTTATTGTCAAAAATTAATTTTCAGAGAATTATATTAAAAGATTTTAAAACATTTTACAAAATTGTCGAAAAAGCATCTGGAATATTTCAAGGCAATTTGTTTAATTTTGAAAATTTTGTAAAAAGAATCGAATCATTTTAAAAAATATTTAGGAGGTGCACAAGTTTTAAAAAGACTTGAAAGAAATTTTAAGTTTCAAAAGATTTTTTTAAATTTTAAACAAAATGTAGATTTCGGAAGATTTTGAAAAAAACTATAAGCTTTTTAGGAATTGTGAAAGGTTTCAAAACTATACAAAAGCTTTCTTAAGATACCAGGAAAAATTTGAAATAATTGTTTAATTTTAAAATTAATTTTTAAAGAAAATTTTAATAGATTTCAAAAGGTTTCTAAAAATGTCGAAAAAAAGTATGAAAGATTTTAAGCCATTTTTTTTTAATTTTGGAAGATTTTTCCAAATTGTAACAAAAATTTGAGGCAGTTTAAAATATAATTAGGAATTTCAGAAGTTTTGAAGAGATTAACAATATTTTAAAATTCGAAAAGGTTTCTGAAAATTTATAAAATAATTTTACGTTTCTTACAAACTTTTAACAGTCCTAAATATCCTTCAAGCGGACGCGATGTTTTCCTACAATTTTGTAAAATCCTGTAATAAAAAATAATTTCATCAAAATTTTCTAGTTTGTTTTTCAATACATCTGAAATCTTCAAAAATCGTTTTGAACTTTCTCAAGAATCTTAGAAAAATTACATTTACATAACTTAAAAACAAACTGATAATATTTACTTCCCCGTTCTCTTTTGTACGGCCAATAAAATTTTAAAACTCTTGAATTAAAATCTTTTAAAATTGAAAATAAAATTTTTTTATTTAAACGCTCAATTATTTAAACGTATAAAACGAAAGCTATTAGCACTTTTTAATTAACAAAATGTTAATTGAATGCACTTATACTGCAAAATAACATTTGTTTAACTTTTATAAATTGTACAGTTCAAAGATTCAGATTCAGTTAAAAAAATATAAATCCACGTTATCGTTTTCAAAGCTGTAAATTGAAGAATGAATCAATAAATTTGTAAATTTTTTAAATTATATCATTTGAAGCAGTTTTAAGATAGAAACATTAGAGCCTTGAACAATTGAAATTTTTGTAACTAAACACTTTTCAAATTCGAGTTTAAATTAGAAAGTACATCATATTTTCAGTAGTTTCAAATCAATATTAATTACTGATTGAATTTCTGTTTAATTCTTATTCATACATACAAATTTGTTTTTGTGTCGAAATATTTTTAAATATTCCCTGTAAATTATTTTTTCCAAATAAAAAATAATTTTTCGAGAAATATCAAGAAAAAAATTTTATGATCTTAAAACCTTTTAAAATACTTAAAAAAAATTTCAACATTTTATTTCAAAATCATTCAAAAAACTTCAACATTTCGTTTCATAATCTTCAAAAATCTACATTTTGTTTAAAATTTTTTTGAAATCTTTTCAAATTTTAAATTATTCTGGAATTTTTTAAAACATCTAAATATCTTTTAATCGGATTCTAATTTTTCCTTAAATATTCAAAAAATCCTATAAATAAAAAAAAATGTATTGAAACCGTTCAGATTTTTTTTTTGACAATTTTGGAAATCTTTTGAAATCTTACGAAATATTTTCTGAAAATTAATTTTTCAAAATAAAAAATCATTTTCCATTTCCCTAGGAATCTCGAAAACTTTTTTTTTTAAACCTTTCGCAATTCTTAAAAAGCTTCTAATTGCTGCGTATTGTTATGGATAAAATACGTATTGTATAGAATCTTTATATATATAATTCTTCTGTCCGTGTGTATGTGACTGAACTCCTCCTAAACGAATGGACCGATTTTGATGAAATTTTTTGTGTGTTTCAGTGGATTCGAGAATGGTTTAGATTCACAATTCAGTCCACCGGAAAATTTTTATTTAATTAATTTTTTATTTATAAATTGTTGTTGATACAGGACAACGTCTGTCGGGTCCGCTAGTATATATGTATATATATCTATTATGGAAAACTTTTAAAGGCAGCTTTATATTTTCAACACAATATTAATAATATTTATATTAATAATTACACTTACTTTGTATAGAAAGAATTTATTAGAAGATAAATATTGTATTTAATTACATGAAATTTAATATTTCATTTTTATTTACACATACATTTTGTTTCTAACCTCTAATGTCGCTTCCTTTCCGTAAAGCTTATGTTGGAAAATATCGCTATTTCGATTATAAAATATGTGTCCACATGTTATTTTACCAATTTGGAAGTCTATAATATTATATCACTTTCCCGGAAATTATTAATCATTTAATTATGTCGCATCCTAACATTTTTGCAAGAGTATTAATAATTTTTATTTCGAAACGCTGTATGTTTTGAGGTTAATCTATGATTGCACGTAGTAATAATTACACTTTTTTCGTATAGAAAGAATTCATTAGAAGACAAATATTTTACTGAATTATTTGAAATTTAATATTTAATTTTTATTTAAAAATACACATTTTGGTTCTAACCTCTAATGTAATTTCTTTTTCGTAAGGGTTCAGCTGATAAATCTTGGTATTTCTTTTATGAAAGATATGTTCACATATTATTTCACTTTCCTGGAAATTATTTATTATTTAATTATGTCCCTTTCCAACATTTTTGCAAGAGTATTAATAATTAAAATTCTGAGACGCTGTATATTTTGAGGTTAAACTGTCATTACACGTTGCGTTTCCAAACATCACTTTGTTACAAGCATGTGATTACAATGACGGGATGATGTTACCTGCTTCGCTTGTAACATGTTATTGCTTTGAGTGGGAAATATATTGTCACTGGGTGACCATCTGGGAAGTCACTAGTGACTGGTTTTCTGAATCTTGTTACAAACATGTGACTTCTCAGACTAGTAACTGTGTTAGCTGGGTATATTCATTCCAATTTTAAACTTTTCAAACAAAAATTTAGATATCTGAAACTATCTAAACCCGTAGATTCTGAATTTATAACTTTCGCAGAGGTAATTACAAAATTTTACTTTTCAATTTTTAATCCCTTTCAGCTGGTCTACTTGGTAGCCTATTCGCAAGTATGAAGGGAACTTCTGCAGGCATTTAAAACTGAAATCTGAGTAGCTTTAAACGAGCAGCACTGAAACGGCACTGGGCAGTGCCGTTTGAGTGCCGTTTCAGTGCCGTTCAATCGACAGGGTGTTCACACATAACACTATGTTGATATTCAAAACCTCCCGTCGGCCTCCGCCATCTTGCGATCGCAGCGCCATGAGTTCGGTTCCCAATAGGACTTTGGTCTCCTTATGTCTATTCTCCATGATCGCACATGTGCCTTTGCAACTTTGAAAGTAATGGCGGCGATCCAGGTTCCGCAGTGTTCCGTGTGTCGTAAATTAAAAACACACAAGGGGACAAGCAAGGATCTCCCGAAATATCTTTGCTTTAATTATTGCAAACGTTCTAAATAATTTTAAATGGTGGTGCTTTAAAATGGATCCAGAAATTGAAAATATTCAGGTATGTACGACCAAAAATGTTCGTAAAACGTGCATTAATATTGTTATTAAACAAAAAGTTGTGTGAGGTTATGTTTGTTATATACCTTTTTTTTGTATATTTTCATATAAACAATGTAATATTATATTGTCTATCTATTAGAAATATCTAAGAACATCTCCTACACAATTGATTAATTTATGAGCTATTTGTGAAATTCAGTGTGGCCGTTTTAATCAAAGAAAAAAATTCCCAGTGTTTCCCGGTTCGCAAACATTTTTCACGGTCAGTGAAATTAAACAATTCGAACTCTGAAGCTAAAAATGTTTCCATTTGAACTAATAAAAACTGAGCTAAAATTAAAGTACTCAAAATGGAACTCTTGAATTTTAACTTTTAAAATTGAAGTTTGAAAGTTTTTAATTCAAAAATTTTGTATTCAAATGCAGTTAAACTGCATTTAATCCAGAAAGATTAAAAATTGAACAGTTACATTTTTTTATAAACTGAACACATCTTAAATTAAAAGTTAAATTATTTTTATTTTAAATAATTTAAAAATCCTTAAAATGCTTCACAATTTTATTTCAAAATCTTGAAAAATCTACATGTTTTTTCACATTTTCAGACTCTTTTGGAAATCTTTTCAGAACTTCTAAACATTTTTTAAAATGAATCGAATTTTTCCTTAAAATTTTTTTTTTCTAATCCTGCCAAATTGAAAAAATTTCCTTATCCACATTCATTTTTTACAATTTTGTAAACCTTTCTAAATTTTTCAAAATATTCTTTTGAAATTAATTTTTCAAAACAAAAAATTATATTCAATTTTTTGAGGAATCTTAGGGAAATGTTTTTTATTCTTTTGAAGTCTTTCACAATTCTTAAAAAACTTCTAAATTTTTTGTTCGAAATTTGCGAAATCTATATTTTGCTTCAAATTAAGCCGTGGGCTATTTGCACGGAAATTTCGCTACGAATAGCCGGATTTTGTCGATACACGTAGACACTTCGTTTAAATTATTTGAAATCATTTCAAATTTTTAAATAATTTAGAATTTTTCCAAAACTTCAAAAAATCTTTAGGATTAATAGGTGTTCAATTGTTATTTATACATCAAGATTCAACAATTTGACTTACAAATTAAGTATTTTTTAAATAGAACAATTAAAAATGTAACGTTCAAAGTTAATTTTTTTTTTATTTTTAGTTTCGAATATTTGATTTATAATTACTGACATTAAATAAACAGTCAGATATTTCTAAATATTAAGTAATTGTTCTTTTTCTTCAATACCTTTTTTTAAATGGCATAAAAATGGAACGTTCTAGACTGAAACAATATTTGACATTATGAATATATAATTTTAAAGTTATTATAAAATTGAAAATAGTTTATAAAGTTTCAATCGGGCGTTTACATTTTTTTAACTAATAAGACTTTCTAATTGAAGCAGTTTAATTTTTAACGTTAAAATCGTGAAATTCTAAATCTGTCAACTGATTCCGAATCGTCTTGTAAAATTAATTATTATTCACTTTTTGTGAGGGGGGAAGGTAGAAAGATCAAGGAGAGAGACATGGAAGGTGGAAATGAGTTGACTAGAGAGGAGGTGAATCAAGCAATTGATAAGTTAAAAAGAAACAAGGCGACAGGAAAGGATGGGATGGAGAATGAAGCGTTGAAATTTGGCGGAAGAAGAGTTAGAGAAGAGATTTGGGAAGTATGTAATAGAGTATGGAGTGGGGAAGGATGGCCGAAGGAGTGGAGAATAGGATTGTTAGTTCCTTTAATAAAGAAAGAAGGGGGGAGAAAAGTGGAAGATTATAGAGGATTCATTCTCATGACAGTAACGTATAAGACATACGCGGAGGTGCTTAGGAAGAGATTAGAAGAACAGGTAGAAAAGAAAGGAAGTATTCCACACAATCAAACAGGATTCAGGAAGGGGATGGGGACAGTGGATAACATTTTCGTGCTGAACTGTCTAGTCAACAGGAATCTGGGACAGAAAAAAGGAAAACTGGTAGCACTCTTCGTAGATTTTAAGGCAGCTTTTGACTCGGTGAATAGGAAAGTTTCGTGGAAGGCAATGAAAGAAAGGGAGATGGACAAAGAGCTGATTGAGAGGATAAAAGAGGTCTTTACGGTGACGAAGACAAGGGTGAGGATGGGGGAACAGAAAGGAGAGGAGTTCTGGACAGGGAGGGGTCTCAGGCAAGGGTGCCCTCTAAGTCCGTTGTTGTTTAGTATATTGTTAGCAGACCTAGAAGAGAAAATGGAAAGGAAAGGTAAAGGGGGTATAGTTCTAGGAAATAAGAGAATATACTCGTTAGCGTACGCGGACGATGTGGTGCTCCTGGCAGAAAATGAAAGTGGAATGAACTTGCTAATAAAAGGATTAGAAGAGTATGTGAGAGAGAAAGACCTGGCAATTAATGTGACGAAGACAAAGATGGTATGTTTCAGGAAGAGAAAGAATGAAGTAAAGTATGGATAGAAGATAAATGGGGAAATGATGGAAATGGTAGAGGAATTTTGTTATTTAGGATTCTGGTTCGAAGCGGGAGGTGGAAATGATCTGCAAGTGAAAAAAGGGATAGAAAGTGCAAGTAAGGTGATGGGTCAAGTGTGGGGGATTGGAAAAAGAAGATGAGAGTATGACTGTTAGATTCACTGGTATGGTCTGTGATGTGTTATGGAGTGGAGATTTGGGGGTGGAAGGAGTACAAAAAAGTAGAAAACATGCAAGAGAGATTTCTGAGATGGGTCATGGGAGTGAGCTGGAACTGTCCAGGATATATGTTGAGAGAAGAAACAGGAAGAGAGAAATTGGTGATAAGGCAGAGGAAAAGGGTCTGGAATTTTGAAGAGAAAAAAAACGGATTGAGTGGTAAGGGTATCAAAGTTGCTCAAGTATGCCTGCAGGAGATATTAATTAGAGAGAGGAGAGGAAACACGGGACATTCAAGATCGGAGGAGGAGAGATGGCAAGTTAGAATGGAATGGAGAATATGTGAAGAGGGGAGGGAGTGGCAGGAAGTAGAAGGAGAAATGATCAAGAAGCAGGAAGAGAAGAGGTGGGAAAAGATTATGGAGTCAAAATACAATGAATGGTATAAATTGGTTAAGATGGAAGGGGTCCCAGAATATTTAGGAAAGTTAAAAAAGGAGTGCAGGTGGTCCAGGCTGGTACGTTTCAGAATGGGAGAAGGAATGAATGAGTGTAAATATTGGATGAGTGAAAAAATGAAAATATGTAGAGTATGTGGTTATGAAAGGGAATCATGGGAGCACGTGTTGGAGAGATGTACAGGGGAAGAGGAAGGGGGAAAGAGCGTGGTGGATAGAGTTAGATGGATACTGAACGGTTGTGGACAAGGGGAAAAGTAGATGAAGATTCTAGAACAGAATAGGGAAGAGAGAATGCAAGGGGGTGGAAAAAACGAAAATCGAGACCAAAATTGATACAAGAGAAATATGTAAGGCAAATTAGTGTTGCGTAACTTACAAAAGCTTGAAGAGAAATGGTAAGAGGAAATGGAAGCCCTGGAAGGTCTCGTGCAATTGTAAGATAATATGTAAGAGTTAGTAAATAATAAGAAAGCGAAGCTATTAAAGGTTAAGTTAGGCATAAGGCATAGTAGTTAAGTGAAATTGTAAAAGATGTAAAGGGAACGGAGCCCTCAAACCCGTAAAAGGGAGAGTAATAAAATACAACTATACAACAACAATTAACGCTTACAGTTTTTATTTGTTTAAGCCTTCAAAACTGCATTTTAAAATTCTTTTAACTAAAATGTACGCTTAAAAATTAAAATCTGGAATTGAAAATTTTTAAAGCGAACGATTTTCGAATTAGGCATTCTAAATTGAATGATATAATAATTGTCCAGTGGCCATCCTGAAATTATAAATAAAACAAACAATTTAATTAATCATTAATTAATAAATTAATAATTTTTGGCAAATCTAACTTTCAGGAATTGAAATATTTATAGGAATTTAACAATTCATTTATTTTATAATTCGACAATGTTTTAATTCGGTCAATTTGATAATTTTGTTAATTTATATTTTCGGCATTTTTTTTGTTAATTTGTAGTTTTGTTATTTATTTTTTCGTTATTTTGTATTAGTCCCGGATATTCAAACACTTTCAAATATAGTAATGCAGAATTAATTTTTTTTACATTGCTGTTTTACAATAAAGGGTGTCCAAAAAGTCTGGAAACACCTGAATAACTGTCCAGATAAAATATCATTGAAATTTTTCAAGGTCATTCTTGGAGTAACTTGCAACGAGGAATTCAATGGTGACCTTTATTTTGATCTTGACCATGACCTTCAAGGTCATTTCAAGGTCAAATTGATTTTTTCATATGGGAAGCCCTATTTTTGACCCCGGGAACTGAGAGAGCGGAAAATTTTACGTCCGGATATGACCTTGACCAATCGAAAATTTGACCTGGTAAGGCCATGGCAAGGTCAAACAACGTACATCAGGATGACTCGACTGGCATGCATTTTTGAAGAAAATGTCCTGGTGAAGGTCCTGGTCAAAGTCAAGTTCACGGTCACCAATCGATCTGGGGCCGAAAATGCTACATCTCTTGCGTTGGATTTTGCTTGCAATGCAGAGAAAACGAGTAACCTAATATGCACCCCGAGCTATACAGATTGGCATAATTACCCTGGCGAAAGTATCGGATAGGAATTTCTTTCGAACCAATCCCAATCATTTCGGAATCTGTATCCGAACTAATCCGAGTCCATTTGAACCAATCCGAAAAAATTTCTACATTTCGTTTGGCCCAAATCGTTTAAAAATTAATCCGACTCAATCAGGTTCAATACGAACTCCAAAACGAACCAATCCGAACCGAAGTTTCAAATCCAAATGAATCCGAATCAATCCGAACTCGGATTGATATACGGCTTGAATTGGATTCATTCGGATTGAAAATCGTTTTAGGTCAATCTGAGTTCGGATTCATGCGGATTGAAAATTTGGTTCGGATTTATTCGGATTGGAAGTTCGGAGTGAACCGGATTGAGTCGGATTAATTTTTGACCAATTTGGATCGAACGAAATGTAGACATTTTTTCGAATTGGTTCGAATTAACTAGTAGAAAACTCCACCTGGCCATTTTCACAGTAATTGCATAAAGAAACTGTTTTATCGCTAAATTTTTAAGAGTTTGTAACGTCTACGAAAGCCATATAACCGTTAAAACAACCAGAACAAAGTTACTTCTAGCGCCGTCGCACGGCGGTTTTCAACGCATGGACCATTTTGTACTCTCGGAGACAGGAGGCTGATTCGCATGTGGAATTTCACGTAGGTGCAGTTCATAGGTTAGATTGTAGGATTTCACGTAGATGAAGTTCATAGGTCTTAGCGTGGGTATATTATAGGTAGGAACGTAGGATTTTGTGAAAGCAAAGTCATAGGATTTTAAGTGGGGAAAGTCATGGTATTCTACATGGGGGAAGACGTAGGAACCTATATCCCAGATAACAATGTGAAATGCATATGCGACTCACAGGGCACGCATACATGCGGATTAATCCGCACACGTGCGTTCACCACAGATGACAGATGCGTCCTCATATGAGACGCATATCGCTCGCACGCGTGCTTGTGAAATGCGATCATCTTGCGACTGTACCCTGAATCCTAAAATAATATTTATATATTTAAATATACACTGTCCGAGTTATTCTAAGTTATTTAAAATGTTATATTTCTATAATATTGATAGTGAGCATGATATATTATAATAGCACGATAATATAAGAAAAAATAAGGTTATGTTTGTATACTGATACCTACTCTGCAATTGATATCAACGCTGCTGTATGCTACACTCGATCGTATCCAATAAACATAAACACCTAAAAACACTTCACTTTAAAATTATATCCGAAAACAATAACGAGTAAAACGCGGAAAACTATAAACAAAGCGGTAAACGCGGGCTGATGGTGGGAGACTGCGGAAGACAGAGCGGGGAGACTTCGTGGGCGCGCGACGGCCATCATTATTTCAAAGATATCGTTTTCAAAAACTGAGTGCGCTTTTTAAACTTCTTATCTCAACTTGAGAGTATTAACATCATTATAAAATTGATTAAAATTCATTAGAAAATTAAAGATGTATTAAAGTATTCAAAAAATAAGTACTAAAAATTAGGAAAATTCGATTAAACATTAAATTTGGGTTTCTGCAAATATTTCAACAAATTTCTAAACAGTAATTCTAAATTTTATGCATTTAAAATTCAAATTAGGAATTTTCAAAATATTATTTGAATACAAAATAAACATTTTTGATTAATTGAAACTGTTGAGATAGCACAATAAAGTTTAAAATTAAGTTTTTAAATAAATAAAATAAGTCGAAGATATTAAAACAGTACAGTCAAGCGTTTTAGGCAGCCTATTTTCATGGAGCAAAGTTTCAGAGTTCAAAATATTTTTTCTAACCACATAACTCCGATTGGATTCGTCGTTTTCTTGCCTCGAAATTTTGTTTTTTGTCGAAGTTAATTTTCCAGCTAAACAAAAGCAAGAAAGAAATTTTCTTTTCAATTTGGAAAAATATTATAAATATATATATATTAGAAAAAGTATTTGGAAAATTTTCACATTTTGTTCCATGAAAAGGTAGAATAATAGTTTTTATTGTTTTCTTCATATGGTACAATTTGTAATATTCCAATTTTGATCAATAAAAAATATCTAGGATCTAATTAGATCATTATTATGGAATTATTTATTATCTACAGGATGAACGCACGCATGCGTCGCAGACAGGCTGTCATACGCAGTCATACGTGGAGTACGTCGTGATGGCGATATGAGACGCATTACGCACGCACTCTACCTACCCATCACAGCATTGCATATATATATATATATATATATATATATATATATATATAT
>CAKNYM010030004.1:0-10560 GCA_932195095.1 Andricus curvator | reverse complement strand
TAGCCTTATCGAAAAAAGCCCAGACAAATTCGAAAATTGTTGGACAGAATTTCAACAAAAATTAAGAGTGCCTAATAAGTTATTACATGTTGTTCGCTGATTAGCTTATTTCAGCTTTTTAGTATCAACAATAAACTTATACAGAAAAGAACTAGCCTTTTTAAATGTCAAATCATAAGTAGCCTTATCGAAAAAAGCCCAGACAAATTCGCAAATTGTTGAACAGAATTTCAACAAAAATTAAGAGTAATTAATAAGCTATTACATGTTGTTCGCTGATTAGCTTATTTCAGCTTTTTAATATCAACAATAAAGTTAGTCAGAAAAGAACTAGCCTTTTCAAATGTCAAATGATAGGAAGCCTTATCAAAAAAGCCCTGACAAATTCGCAAATTGTTGGACAGAATTTCAACAAAAATTAACAGTAATTAATAAGTTATTACATATTGTTGGCGGATTAGCTTATTTCAGCTTTTTAATATCAACAATAAACTTAGTCACAAAAGAACTAGCCTTTTTAAATGTCAAATCATAAATAGCCTTATCGAAAAGAACCCAGACAAATTCGCAAATTGTTGGACAGAATTACAAAGCTGTTAGACACTTGTAACAGGTCTCGACTGCCTTAGTTGCGTCTGCGTAAGCATATTTTTCTTTGTTTAATACGATGTAAAATTGTGCACGGTCCAATTTCCCGCTGCAAATTAAATAAGGTAAAACAGCGATATTGCATTTTTGAAGCTAGTTTTCAAAATTTTCATGTACTTTTTCAACGTTTTCCGGTTCCTGTAATATTAGAAAATCAATTAACATTATATCTGTTCTTTCGAATCCTTTTAGTGAAATAAACTTAAAGCAGAATCATAATTTTCCTTACTTCTACATGTAAAATGAAACAATTTTTGATTTCATCTTTTGTGAAACTGTCTTTGTTTTTACCAGCTTGATTTGCTTTGATACATAAAGGCAATAGAATCAATCCCTATAAGCTATTGTGAGTGCCTAAAAGAAAATTTAACGTAATATTAAATGTGAAACATTTTTTTTAATGTATAATATTAATCATCTAAATTATGTACCCGCTGTAATTAAATCTTTGTGTGCAGCTAAAAACTCTTTAACCTCTGGAATTTTGAATTTTTTAGAAAGTATCAGAACTTTTTTCGCTAAATTAGGCCATTTGTCTGAAAATAAAGAACTGTACTCGTTAACTTTATTTTTCGGTATTAAATTTGTCCTCGCGTAGTTCTCAATAATTGTTTGAAAATCGATTTCAAGCTGAGAATGGGTAACATAATTATAATTATCACACAAGGTTCATATTTATTAATTTTTAGTAATAAATTAAAACATAATTTGATTATACTTAGGAAAATAATTAAGCACAAGAGATTTAAAATTGTAAGCAAATATGTATGAGCCTATTTTTAAAATTTTTAGTAAAATAATATTTTATCTTCCTCATAGTGTCATCAATATTTAAACGACGAATTTTCAATGTTTAATATTTTCATTAAAGCAACGTTAAAACCACATATATGCAAGTTAACTACCATGCAAAATTTTTCAAACAATATGGTTCATATAACACAATAAAACGTGTGACGTATTTTAATATTCAAGGAGTCCAGAAGTACATACGTAAAGCGTAAAAATTCAGTTTTACCAGTAAGATGGCATAAGGTGAGCACAAGCACGGAAAGCTACGAAAATACTTGTCTAATGTTACGGGTTTTGTATTTTTTTTTTTCTCGACAATAATTTGGCGCGTTCTTTGTGAGTTTCCTCCCAGGATCGTACTGTCTGCGGTAGCGTATACCTTTGTCGATTACGATCAGTTACGCAGTGTACACTGTTATCTATACCTATAATAAACAGTTAAATGATATGAAAATGATCGCACGTGCATGTTTCGAAGTATATTTGATTTTCTGTAACTACACGATTCACATAAAAAAATTTTTTTTTTGTACAACACGGCAATTCAAATTTTGTAAAAGATTGGAACGAATAGCATTTCGTGAAACAAAAATTTTGTATGATAAATGTCTTGATCAGGTGCAAAAAATTACTATGTCTTATTAACATTAGATTTTTTTAAATCTACATAAAATACATTTTTGTTATATACAGCCCTCGGAATCACTTCACGAGGTATAAAATAGTGTAAGTAGTATCACAAAGTTGAAACAATAGATTCAAAATAGTGTCATAAAATATTTAAAGGATTTTTACTTATGTGCACTTATAGGGGCCGTGAATAAATTGCGTAAAGTTGTTTTCTGAAATTTTAAACCAAGCACCTCCCCCCCTTTGTGATCTGAGAGTTTCTTCTAAATTAACACAGTAGTTTAACTTTCAACCGCAAGTAGTTGAATCTTCAGCCAAAAAAGATGAATTTACAATAAAAAACGTAATAGTTGATATTTTAACCAAGAGATAATTTTCATTTTTAAATTAAAATCAGTTAAATTGAACTAAAAAGGACGAATTTTCAACAAAATAGTTGAATTTCCAACCAAGTAATTAAATTTGTAGTTCTTCTTTATTCATAATGTGTCCCCTAAGGGTTTACATGACCTCCGTTTCTTACAAGACCATCTACAAACTTTATATTATCTTATCGTTACTATTTACAATTATTTACAAAAATTTACATCAACTCTTATATCTATCTCCTTACTTCTATATTAATCTAGCGCCAATTTACTGTCGGAAGAGTGAGCGAGCGAGCGAAAGCGAGAGAGCGAGCGAGTGAGAACGAGCGCATCCGCATCTTAATCTACTTATACTATTACATAATATCTACATGTAACTACTTACAGACCTTTACGCTTCTAATCTATGCGACTTCCGTTTCCTTGGTCCTTCACTTGCACTTCTCTTCTATCTCATTCTCATTTTGTCATTTTTCCATATCCGTTCTTTCATTCTTTCTCATTCGCCCCTCTAGCCCCCTCCAACTCCTTCATCCACTCCTCACCCATTCCATCCTCACCTAGAATATTTACCACATTCTCTTGCCAGCTTCCTTTATCTTCCATTCCTCTCCTACATCCGTCCCATACATGCTCCCATGTTTCCTCCTCCCATTCACATATTCTGCACTTTCTGTTCTCTTCCTTTTCCCAATACATCCCCTCCCTTACCTCGTTTCCCAATCTAAATCTTGCTATTCTGGTCCATCGTCTCTCTCCCCATCCCTTTTCTAAATACTTTGGTACTCCTTCCTTTTTTATCAACTTATACCATTTATTATATTTTGATTCCTCAATCATTCCCCATCTTTCCATTAATTGTCTTTCCCTGTCCCTTCTCTCCAATTCTTCATAGCTTACTCCACTTCCCTCTCCTATATCTCTAGCACTAAAAAACTCCCTCCTTTCTTCTTCCCATCTTGTTAGTTCTACTGCCCTCCCGCTCCTTTCTTCTACCTCCTTCAAGCACTTTTTCGCTAACTCCCCTCCCTTCCCCTCCCTTAACTTCATCTCAAATTGCCATGCTCTCTTACCCGCTCTAGTACTTAATTTATCTCTCTGTGCTTCTTCTCTCACCATATATCCAGGCGTCCTCCAGTCTACTCCTAGCGTCCACCTGACATACCTTTCATGTAAACTTTCAATCTCTTTTCTTTCCTTCCATCCCCATATCTCCGCTCCGTAACCTATTACCGGCCATACCAGCGTATCAAATAACCACATTCTCCTTCTCCAGTCTTTCTTGAACCTTCTTTTTCCTATTGCCCATATCTGTTTCATTATCCCTGCCGCTTTTTTTATCCTTTCTCTTATATGAACTCTATGATCTCCATTCATTTGCAAGGTATATCCCAAATATTTAAACTCCTTTACTTCTTCTAACTTTACTCCCTTCCATCTCCCAGTCCATTCTTTCTTTCTTCCCCCTCCTTTCCTAAACCTCATTATCTTTGTCTTTTCTACATTTAAATTCAATTTTTTCCCATCTAAATATTTCTCCAATCCTGTAATTAAGCCTGCCATCCCTTCTTCATCCTCTGCCATCAACACTATATCGTCCGCGTATGCCAGTGTATATATCTTTTCTTCTCCCATCCTAACTCCTCCCCATCCCTTTCTCTTCATTTCTTCTTCTAGGTCTGAGATTAATATATTGAATAAAAGTGGACTCAGGGGACATCCTTGCCTTACTCCTCTAACTAACCAGAAACTTTCTCCTACTTGCTCTCCTACCTTCACCCTGCTTTTTGTCTCTCTGAAGATTTCCGATACTCTCTTTATTAAGCCCTGTCGTATCCCCCTTTTCACCATAACTTTTTCTAGCTCGACTCTGTCCAATGAGTCGAATGCCGCCTTTAAGTCCACGAATATTGCTATCATTGTCCCTTTCTCCCTTTTAATCCTTTTATTTATTAGATAATTCAGAACATATATGTTGTCCATAACCCCCATTCCTTTTCTAAACCCTGTCTGATTCGGTGGCTGTATCTTTTTTTCCTCAACTTCTTTCTTCAATCTCTCCGACAAAACAGTTACATATACTTTATACAATGTTGGCATTAGCGTTACACCCCTATAATCTTCAACCTCCTCCCCTTTGCCTTTCTTCACTATGGGTACCACTACTCCTTCTTTCCATAACTCTGGCCACCCTTCTCCTCTCCATACTCTATTACACATTATCCATGCCCATTCCTTTAGTTCTGTCCCCCCATATTTCCAGACTTCATTTGGAATCTCATCTATGCCAGGTGCCTTTCCATCATTCATTATTCCTAACACCTTGCCTACTTCTTCCCTTGTTATATCCTCTTCCTCATCTCTTTCTCTACCATGTTTCGCTCCTTTCCTAACTTTTCTCTCTACCCCTCCTAGCAAATCCATAAAATATTTTTTCCATTCTACCATTTCAATATCCTGATTTACTCTTTTTCTTCTTTTTCTCTCTTTATTTACTACCTTCCAAACCTCTTCTTCCGTCCTAGCCTTCTCCGCCTCTGCCTCAAACCTTTTATTCTCCTCCTCTTTCTTTTGATGACACAACTCCGTATACTCCTTCTTTTTTCTCCTATATTCTTCTCCACTACTTTTTTTCTTTTCTCCATTTTCTTAGTTCCTTTCTGACCTCCTTCTTTTTTTCTTTACATTCCTCATCCCATCCACTTATATTTCCCCCTTTATTTATTTCTTTTTTGCTTGTGCACTCTAATCCTCTTTTTATTTCTCCTATCATTATTTCCATCTCCTCGTCCACATTTCCCTCTCCCATTTTGATATTTCTGACCTTTTCTTTAAACTGTTCTTTTCCTTCCCTTGACCAATCCCCTTTTCCTGCTCTTTTTACCTTTGCTTCCTTTTTATCCATATTATTACTTTTTTCCCCCTCTAAAGTCACTATTATGGGAAAGTGATCCGAATCTATATAATCCCCTACCTCTAGTTTCTTGACCATCTCTCTTACCTCATCATCTACTATCACATAATCAATTACCGTTCCCCTTTCACCTCCTGAGCGTGTATATTCCCCTTCCTCATCTCCCTCTATATTTCCGTTTAAGATAAACCATCCCAACTCCTCCAAGCTCTTTAACAATTTCTTTCCCTCCCCATTTAGTATCTTGTCTTTGGATTTTCTTCCTCTCTCTCCTCCCCATTCCCTTCCTCCACTATCTCCTGTTCTGGCATTGAAATCTCCCCCTATTATAAGCCTAATCTCTTCTTTATTTTCTTCAATCATTTCTTTCATCTCCTCTAATTTCTCCTGCATGTCACCGTTCACATAAACCCCCACTATCTTCCACTTCTCTCCTCCCATCTTTACCTCTTCTATTATTAATCCTTCTTTTCGTTCTTTCATCTCTTTCTTATCCTTCCCTGTTATACATTCGTTCCTTACTCCCATCACCATTCCTCCCATTGCTCTGCCTTTTTTATTCTTCCTCTTTGCATTTTGACATTGCCATTTGTAACCTGTTGGTAACCGTCCCCTTACTCTTTCCCATCCCTTTTCATCTAGCCACGTCTCCATCAGTACTACTACATCCCATTGTGCCAGATTTCTCATAAACTCCCTATCCTTTCTCTCCAATCCTGCTATATTCCAGTAACATATCCTCCATTCTTCCCTACCTTCACGTCTCGTCTCTCTTTGCTTCTTACTATTTCTTATTTTCCTTTCTCCCGTTCCTTTCTCTCCTAGTTTCCCGGTACCTCATTTCTTACTATCTGTTCACTTTCTTCGTCCCAATCCCACCATACTCCTTCTAGCTGTATTCTGCCATACTTAACCCACGTTCTTTTTCCCTTACTTCTTTCCTCTTCCGCTATTTGCCTTAACTTATACTGCATATTCCTTTCTGCCCATGTCAAATCGTCCTCTATTCTCTCCGAGCTTCCATATAACAACCTCTTCTTTGTCATCACTTCCCTTTTATGTTCCCATTTCTTCAGCTTCACTAGTACCATTTTCTCTCCTCTTCGCGTTTCCTTTCCTACACTTCGCATTTCCTCTATCTCTACTTTAGCATCTATCCTTTTTAGCACATTTTCCACTCCTTCTTTCAATTCCTTTCCTTCTAATCTTAGACCCTTTATCACTATGTTTCTTTTCCTTTCATCTCTTTCTTTCCTTTCTAATCTTCTTTCTATTTCCCTTATCCTTTCCCTTTCATTATTCCCACTCTCCCCTACATTAAACTCTAGTTTTGATTTTTCGATCTTCACTATCCTACCCTCTATTTGTGCTACCTTTTTATTATGCTCATCCTGTTTTTCTAATCTTTGTTCTAAAATCTGCATCCTTTTTTCTAAATTTTCTCGAACTTCTTCCCATTTCCGCATCTCTTTTCTAAGTTCGGCCATTTCTTTCCTAATTTCTTGTTTTATTTCCTCTCCTCTTTCTTCCTGTCGTTTTTCGTTCATCTGTATTACCTCTATCATCATTTGACGCAATTCTTCTAACTTTAACTTTTCAAATTCTATCGGCCCTCTAGGTTCAACTTTGTCTTCTTCTTTGCCCTTGTCTTTCTCCCCCGCTCTATTCTGTTCTTTTCCCGGTGGTGTTCTGATCATTTTCGGGGCTTTCAGGGTGGACCCTACTTCTAACTTGTCTTCGCTACTTCCTCTTTCTGCCCTATCCCTCTTCCTATTTATAAACGGTTCGATTGAGCCAAAACTATCTGCCCTCAGTCTCTCCTTCTCTACCGTTTTCTTATACTGACCCCTTCTTTTTGTCTCACTTTTCGGCGTGTAGAATACGTCCTCGACAGAATCCATTAAAGCGTAACTTGCGTACCGCGTAGTTACTGTCACCACAGCGCTACCTCAACCTGCTACCGTACCTTCTTCCGTGCTTCTCTCTCCCTATCCCTCCCTGTCGCCGCTACTCGGCTGCACCTGTCTCCCCACCTTGCTCCTCACGCTAAACCTCTCAGCCTACCCAAAATAGTCTCAATCTCTCTAAATATCACACAAATCTTCACTTTAATTATTTTAAACATGCAAACCCTCACTCACAAAACCCTCCAACACAGTCGTCCCATCAACTCACCTCCAATTCCACTGTAAACTCACTACAATTAGCACCACTCAATTACCGCTACCTTACACTTTCATGCCGGAAACGGAAGTCAATTTGTAGTTAAAAAAATAATTTTCATCCTTCAAAGATGAATTCTCAACAAAAAATGTAGCAGTTAATATTTCAACTAAAAAAGATTTCAATTTAGAATTAAAAAAAACAGTTGTATATAACCAATAAAAAAGAATTTTCAACGAAAGACTTGAATCCTAAACAAAAACAGATTAATTTTCAACGGAACAGTTGCATTGTTAACCAAAAAAAAACAACAGATTTTCTCCCAAAAAAGACGAATTTAAACAAAATACATACATTTCCAACAAGATAATTACATTTTTAAACAAAAAGATTAATTTTTCACCAAAAAAGAAAAATTTTCAACAAAATGCATATATTTTCAAGGTGATAGTTACATTTTTAAACGAAAGGATTATTTTTCTACTAAAAAAGATAAGTTTTTCAGAAAATGCATGATTTTTCTAATAAAATTGACAAATTTGAAGGAAACAGAAAATAGTTAAAGTTGTTTTAAAAAAAATTAATTTGAAACCAAAATCAAAACAAATTTTGAACAGAATGGTTGAATTTTTAACCAAAGAAATGGTTCTTTAACAAATTAGTTCAACTTTCGACAAAACAGTTAAGTTGTCTACCAGATTGTTTAATTTTCGAACCAAAAATACGAACTTTCTACAAAACAGCTGAATTCGTAAAAAAAGTTAATTTTTAATCGAAAAAGATTAATTTGTAACCAGACAGTTGCATCTATTAAAAGAAGAGATGAAATTTATACAAAAAGAAATAAATTTTCTAACCAGAAAGATAAATGTTCAACAATTTGTTAAATTTTTAATGAAACAACATTTTTTATTCAAGAAAGAAAAAAATGTCAATCAAATGGTTGAATTTTCAAAACCAAAAGACAAATTTTTAATAAAACAGTTAATTTTCTAACCAAGAAATGTGACTTTTTTAAAGAATTTTTGAATTTTCAACAATATATTATATGTATAAGAAACTGTTTTGACCACAACGCTTCTCATATTCTCATGTAAGATAGGAGAGAAAAATATTTGAACTACCACCCACACAAAAGACTTTATGTAATTGATGCACGGCCCCTTATGTACAGTCCGAATTCTACAGTAAGTATTATAATATAAAATAAAAACGTGTGCAATGGACATTTTTTTAAGCCCAATTTCCAGTTTTCTAACCTAGCATTTTAAAAGTAATAAGAAGGAATTTCAACGTTTATTTTAAATGTTATAGTTTAGTCTATAAGTTATCAGAACTATTAATCTTTTTTGGTTCAAAATTTTATTATTTGGTCCAAAACTTAGTTATTTTGTTAAAAATACAATAATTTTGTTAAAAGTGATTCTTCTTTGTGGAAAATTCAACTGTTTTATTGAAAATTCGTCTTTTTAGCTTAATAATTCAACAATTCAATTAAAGTTTTTTTCCTTCCTTGACTATAACATTTTATTTCGTTAAGAATATAAAAATTTGTTGAACATTCATTTTTTTTGTTTAAAAATTAATTTCTTTTTGTAGCAAAACATCCTTTTTAGTTATAACTGCAACAATTAATCTGTTTCGGTTTAAAATTGACTTTTTTTAAAATTGAACTGTTTTGTAAAAAACTCTTATTTGCGGCTCAAAAGTTTAAATATTCAGTTGAAATATGATGTATTTGATTAAAAATGCGTCTTTCTTAGTAGAAAATCAATTTTCTTCGTATTTGTTGGTTAAATCCAACTTTTCCTTCACTTTATATTGAAACCTTTTTTTGTTAAACTATCAACCCTAACATTTTTCGTTAAAAATTCACCTTGTCAGATGGAAAATTTAACACCTGTGGGTTAACAGTTGAACCACTTTCTTAAAGTTCATTTTTTTTGGTTGAAGATTCATAATTTTAAATGAGAATTTTTTGTATCATTAAATATTAATTTCTTAACTGAAAATTTTACTGGCTGGTTACAAATGTACATTTTTGTTGAAAATTCACATTCTCGGGTTTAAAATTCAACATATTGGTAGAAAATTCAACTATAAGTATTAAATTAACCTTTTTTGTATATATATCATTAAAAAAAAAAGTTAATCAACCACCGCAGGGTCCCACTAAGAGCAACTGCCATCCAAAAAAATGTCAATAGTCCCCAGTAGCAACGCGGTAAATCACACCCATGGCCACGTCTCACAACCGCGAGATGGGTGGTCATAGGCAACGACGAAATCACAACGACAGGCCGGCGAAACCCTCGTGTGCCTTGAGGACACGAAGCGACCCAAGGATGACAGCTTTCTGCATCCATCTCGCAAGTGCCTTGGCATATTTTTGGCACGCGGGTATGGCTTTAAGGTTACGAACCAGTAATAGTTTCGCACCTCCGAGAGCACCTATCACAAGGACAATTACTTGTACCGAATATTTTGGGTACAGTCGTTGTAGCTCTCTTTTAAGGTCTTGATACCTCTCCTCTTTTTCTTTCTCCTTTGCAGTGATGTTGTATTCGGACGGAGCCGAGAATTCGATCACGAATATAGTTCGTTTCTCGTAGTCTTGGAGAACAATGTCAGGCCTCGAGTGCGCAACGGAGACTGCTGCCCGAAAATCGTAGTTCCAGAAAATTTGGCACTTATCGTTTCGGACAATCGACTCTATCTCCTTTGGAGCGTTCGGCAGGGCAGGGTCGCGGCCAACACCGTAAGAGCGACAAAGATGGTAATAAAGCACTCTTAGGGCCGCATTATGTCTATAGATATACGTCGTTCCCGCGTGGGTCGGACACCCTGATAGTATGTGTTCTAGGTACTCAGCGTGTGCATGACACGCTCTGCACCTATCACTGGGAACTTCTTGACATAAAATGCGCTCACGGTATGCTAAGGTGGAAATGACACCGTCATGGCATGCAAAAATAAAACCCTCTGTACCTGAATTAAGCCCTGATGATTTGAGGAAAGCAAAAGTTTGCTCCTTCGACAAGGACT
>CAKNYM010030000.1:952-12910 GCA_932195095.1 Andricus curvator | reverse complement strand
GATATACTGAAAACATTGTAAGCCGTATAGTATATCTATATATACTCGTGACGTATGCGTATACACCGACGTCCAAGCATGCAGGGACGTCGCCGTATGCCCTATAAAAACTCATTGGACCAGCATGGGTCAGTCATAAGCAAAGTGATAAGTTAGAAGTTATAGTTCACCTCTTCTCTATTTTTCTACGGTTTTCTCCGATTCGACTCGAATCTCTCACGTGTTAGTTTGTGTGTGCCCTTGTAACAGTGTTGTGCACCGGGAAACCCGCATCTGGGATTTCCCATCTTTGGAATACTTTGAACCAATTCCAACCTGAATTTGACCCACTATTATCAACCATTGGAACACTTTGAATACCAATTAAGGATCTACCAAAACCTTGGATATCGAATTCATAATAAGCTGCACAACCCCTTCTTCCACACCATTACACAGACCATTTAGATAATATTTGATTCTTCAATCGAATCAATAACCGATAAGTCCTCATACCAATAACTCTAATTTCATTTATCTAATTTCTTTGGGCCATAATATATGAGTATCCTTTATTTTAAAGGTCCTCCCTGGTGGAAAAAATTCTCTGCAAATTCTCTGCAAATTACTTCATAATATCCCTGCAATAGCTCTGCAAGTCCTCTGCAAACTGCAAAAAAATGGTATGCATTCTGATGCATTTCTCAGCGAGTTTTCTGCAAAGAATATTCGCAAATACTCTGCAAAAGTCTCTGCTTTACTGTTTAAATTCAAGCACTTCAGCAAAAATGCAGAGATGCTCTGCATTACTCTGCGGCAGACAATTCCCTGCATTGTTCTGAAAATGTTTGTAGAATTCTTGAACGGGACAGTAGTTTTAGCAACGAGAATCTTCAAAATTTGCGAAAATAAAGTCCGTTAAAAAGAAATGTGCGCCGTCGTTTCCAACACGAAAAAAAAAAGATTCCGATTTATATGGAGGGGCGGCTTCCACATTTAACCCACTTTGTATATCAAAAGGCAGGAAGGAAAGGACGGACGGAGGACACACGAGAGACACATTCTTAACTTATTGTAAACACATAGCCTAACCTAATATATATATATATATATATATATATATATATATAATGCACGCAACGCACTTCCCTAACGCAGAATATCGCACGCTGGGGGTGTCGGTCAAAATGGTCCTTATATACTAAACAAGAATATCCTTACCGCTTGTGAGAAACGACCAGTGCCGGACCAAAAGTTTTTGGTGGCCCGAGTTTATTTAATTTTCTTACTCGAGCCGGGATAGTTTTCGAACATTTGTCACAGAAATGTTGTATAATAACTAGGGGAGAGTTGGTTATAATGGCGGGCTTTGAATTAAATGTCCTATAAATTATAATGTGATTTTGACGTGGTGCATTTTTTAAGGTCAAGCTCATATTATCGGCGAACACGTTTTATTACTCAAATGCTGCTTTATTTCAACAATATGAAGATTTTAGAGTAAAAAGTATACAATATAATGATTCTGGTTGTAAAGAAAATACCTTGAAATGAAAAGTCTGAACTTAGAAGAAATAGGATTCAAATATTCAAAAATTTCTTATACTTGAACACTAAATTTATGAAAGATTTCACAATTTGAAATTATTACGACTTATTTATTCAAAGTTCAGATCTTGGCAGAAATTAAGAAAAAATCAGCACAGTTTTGTAGAAAAATCGATTATATTCGACGGTACATAAACCCAAGAAAATGTTATTCTTTACACTTTTTTCCCAAAATTACTGAAAGAGTGGTCAAAAATATTTCAACCTATCTAATACTAAATATTTGATGCAAAAATTTTGTATCTTGTATGGATAAAAAATCTGCTATATATGCGTTGATTAAAAATAGTATAACAATTATTAAAATAAATACTAACATGAATAAAAAGTAAAGTATGGAAAAAAACTTCTAATTGAAAATTTGTCAGAACAAATATATAATTTGATCTGCTTTGATGTTCACAAAATGACGAAGAAAATTTTTGGAAAAATTCATTTTTTCGACCTTTTTGAATTTTGAATTTTTTACCCCAAAACTAATAATTTTAAAATGTGGTAGCCGCTGGACCGGGAAATGAGCAGGATTTTTATAAAACCGGAAAACCAGAAAACGACCGTGAATTTAGTGGTTAAACAAATGTAAACGTCCGATTGAAGCTTTATCAACTATTTTCAATTTTAAAATAATTTAAAATGAATAAACTGATTGTCAGACTCTTTTATTCAATTTCAAATTAAGCACGTTCAAATATTGTTTCAGTTTTAAATACTCCATTTTAACCCATTGCGAATTAAAATTTTCTTGCAAATCTCGGTAAGACCTAGCTTGCAGAGAAATTGTAGACAAATCAGAGCTTCCCTGCATTTGTCTGCAAATTTTCTCTCTACATGGCACTTTTTCCTTCAAATCTCCGTTACATCTAATTTGCAGAGAATTTGCAGAACGAAGCAGACTTCGTCTGCTTCTTTCTGCAAGCAGTTCCTCTCGATAAATTTCTTCTAAGTCCTTTTCTTGCAAATCTCGGTAAGACCTAGTTTGCAGAGAAATTGTAGGAAAAAGCAGAGCTTCCCTGCATTTGTCTGCAAATTTTTCTCTCTACATGGTACTTTTTCCTGCAAATCTCCGTTACATCTAATTTCCAGAGAATTTGCAGAACGAAGCAGACTTTGTCTGCTTCTTTCTGAAAGCAGTTCCTCTCGATAAATTTATTTTGAGTCCTTTTCCTGCAAATCTCGGTAAGGCCTAGTTTGCAGAGAAATTGTAGGAAAAAGCAGACCTTCCCTGCATTTGTCTGCAGATGCTTCTCTCTACATGGTACCACGCGCATGCGTCTACCACATCTCTCGCTCTCTAGGAGAAAGAGTAGGGACGCGGAACATGTGTTCTCGCAGGGAATTTCCCCGAGTTGGGGATGTCTGATCTAATTTGCAGAGAATTTGCAGAAGATAGAGAAATGCCGAGATTCTCTGCATTTCGCTGCAAATAATTTTTCTCTACATACTAATTTTCACGCAAATATCTATCAGACCAAATTAGCAGAGAAATTGGGGAGTTTTGCAGATAAAAGAAGGAAGATTTATCTGCATTTATCTGCAAACGTTATTGCAGAAAGGCCGCGGAAAAAATAAAGGAAGATTTTTCCACCAGGGCTGGCCAAGAATTAGAGACAAGTCTACAAGTCTTCCTTCAGCTTCTTGTGCTAAACTCTTTTAATCATTATATATACCATTAAGCCATTTCCCTTTCAGGGTAGGCGTGACACTACCCGATTCGGGTAGTGTTTCTAGGTGGATAGTTTTCTTGTAGTTATAAATAACTACAAGCGTGGGCTCACCACACCCACGATGTGCCAACAGGACTCAGTATTCTTGAATGGTCACCCATCCAAGTACTAACCACGTCCAACGCTGCTTAACTTCAGTGATCTGACGAGAACTGGGGTTTTCAGCGTGGTATGGCCGTTGGCCATACTACGGAATTTTTGTGGGTCAAGCCATTGTAAAAAATTGTGGAGGCAAAGCCTACGTCAAATATGCAAACATAAATGAACAACCTGTAAAAATATCAATTCCTAGTGTTCAATTACAACATTTTGAACAATGCGAAGTCAACAATCAATAAATTTTAATTGTAATTATTCATAATAAATTGTTGAACTTATCTATAATTTATTTATTGGCTACTCTTTCCTCTTCCCTGTGCGAGATCTTCGATCTCAACTAAAACGAGGAACCTAATTAAAAAGGAAAGTATTTTGTGTTTTCCATGACGTAACATACAACCTTTTTATGGTGCATCGGCCGGGAAACCAAACAAAAGAGAGCCAATATATAATTTGTTTTTAATAAATTTATTTTATACACTTTTTTAAGCACAAAGAACTTGAACGAAGACAGGTAACTTACAAAATTTACATTTGATATATTATTGCTGTAAAATATGTCCGAATATAAGTATAGTCAATGCCGAATAAAAAACCTGTAGATTTAGGGAATATTCAAAAAACATTTACCAGGAATCTAGCTAAACAAAACCCTCACTTAGCTAAGCAAGTAGAATTAAACAAGATCGGGCTTGAGAGTGATAGGAAAAATAAAATTAATATTGATAAAGAATTAGAAAAATTAGATTTGGAATTTGGTAGTGACACTTCAGAAAACAATAATTTTGACTGTTCTGCATTTATTAGTACTTTAGTTAACACAAATTCAAGTTTGATCAGTGGTTCTATAGATTAGAATAAAACTTTAACTATTGATGACGTGATTGATTATCAGGCTAATGTAAAATCATTATTAAGTTCAACGCTCTCTCAACAAATTAGTAAGGATGTAACAAAAGAAAACTCATTTCATAATTTGAATCGCGAATCAATAATAAGTGAGCACGATAGTGACGACGTATCAAGTGACGAAGACTCGACAAAACAGGAAAAAATGACACTGCCAGCCAATCAACAAGTTTCCCTCCGCGACGCGCTCGAAATAATCCCTATTTTTGACTGGAGTAACATCCCTTTAGCCCATTTTATAGAGGGATGTACAGAAGCAAAAGCCATAATTCCTACACAGGCAAATGAGAATCTTGTTAGATTAGTCAGATGTAAATTGACCGGAGAAGCGCGAAAATGCATATTCGGAAACACGTTTCAAACCCTAGATGAATTAATCGAAAAATTAAAAAAGGTTTATGCCCCCGCGAAAAGCGTATACCAGCTGCAAGGAGAACTAGGCAATATATTTATGTGGGATAAGGAAAATGTAATATCATACGCTGCGCGAATAAAAGAATTAGCAGATAGGATCGAAGACGCGCATAAATTAGGCAATGATGGTGCCATAGATGACACATTTAAAGCAAATTTAGAAGATGATGTAATTAAATGTTTCAAAAGGGGATTACGTTCAGAATTAGAGATAAGATTAAAAGATAACGCGGATGAAACTTTTAAAACTCTTATCAATGAGGCTCTAGAAATTGAAAGAAAAATGAATGCATGTTCAGAACTGCGAAAAAATAAGCCAATTAAATCCTCAGAAGAAGAATCAGAATCGCGAATTATTACAAAAAATTATAAATTCAATGTTGCTCAGGACACTAAAATAGCGTGTTTAATTTGCGGAAGACCGGGACATACGACCGAAAAGTGTTACCACCTCGAAAACTTTCGACAAAAAATTTTTTCCGAAAATCCTGTTGTTTCAAATTCAATGCAAAACCAATTTTTACCAAATAAACCTCAAGGAAATTTTAATAATCACAATAAATGGAATTCTGCACAAAATCCAAATTTTTGACCCCGACAGAATCAAAATTTTAGACCTGGACAAAATTCAAATTTTAGACCTGAACTGAGCCAAAACTTTGTACCTAGACAAAATCAAAATTTTAGACCCAGACAGAATCAAAATTTTGAGCCTGGACTAAACCAAAAGGGAAAAAATCCTGAAAATACGAATAATCAGCAGACCCGCCCGTATCCCACCCAAGGATCCAAAATTATTTGCAATTTTTGTAATTACCCTGGTCACATCGCTAAGGATTGTTATAAAAAGGGTAGATATTTACAAAATCGAAACGGACAACAAAGCCCTCAAAATTATACGCAGAACCAGGAAAACTCCAACGCTATTCCCCCAATGGGTGCTGGGTGGAAGGCGCCAACCCATTAACTAAAGCACTAAAGTACACGAAATTACGAGTGAAGAAAATGATATCAAAATTCATATCAGTAGGAATAATATAATTCCTTCGATCATCGTATCTGCCGTTGGTCTAAAAAGCCCGGCACGTATGATGATCGACACTGGTGCTGGTCGAAATTTAATTAAAAGAAGTGCGATTGACCCCGAAATAAAAATAAATAAAAATGAAGTGTTGAGACTAACAGGCATTAATGATCTACCTGTCTATACTCTAGGTCAAATTAAGGTTGTAATACTTCGATTTTTAACTACACTAAATATAATCCCTGATGATGTACCAGTAGATGAAGATGGAGTCTTGGGCTCTGAATTTTTTCTCAATAATAAAGTAAATATAAATTACACATATAAATGTATTGAAATTAACAATGCAACATATCCTTTTGAACAAACTGGCGTTATCACAATCCCGGCACGAACAATTTTTGATTATTATGTAAAAATAGAAAATACGGAAAAAAGTGAAGGTTATATACCTCAATTATCAATTGGGGAAGGAATTTTTGTGGGTCAACCCATTGTAAAAAATTGTGGAGGCAAAGCCTACGTCAAATATGCAAACATAAATGAACAACCTGTAAAAATATCAATTCCTAGTGTTCAATCACAAGATTTTCAACAATCCGAAGTCAACAAATCAATCTAGTTTTTCAGAAAATGAAAATGATGAAAATTTGCCTAATTTAATATTAAATAGTTTTTTGAAATCCGATGAAAAGTCTAACCATTTTTGAAAATTTTACAAGATCACAGGCGAAGAAAGAGTAGAAATCATTGAAAAAACTACTACGGTTAGATCATTTAAATATGGAAGAATATGAACACGTTGAAAAATTAATTACTAAAAATGCAGATTGCTTCCACATTCCGGGAGAATACTTAGAACCTACAAACATTCTTCAACACTCAATACCGACAACAGATGATTGTCCTATTTTTTCGCGACAATATCGATTTCCTCCAGTTCATAAGGAAGAAATCATCCGCCAAGTAGATGAATTATTAAGAAACAATGTAATAAAACCTTCCCAATCACCTTACAATACACCAGTTTGGATTGTTCCAAAAAAACAAGACTCACAAGGAAAAAAGAAATGGCGAATGGTACTTGATTTTAGAAAATTGAATGAAAAGACAATTGGTGATTCATATCCTCTACCAAACATTCACGACATTTTAGACCAATTAGGATTTGCTCGCTATTTCTCGAATCTTTGAAGGAAAAAATTCCTGAAATTCTTCATAATTTAATGAGTGAAGAATCACTGAATGAAATACAAAATGAACTTTTTGATAGTCCAATACAGAACTTCTCTGTCAATCTTGGAATACTGTGGTTACAAGAGGACAGAAACAAAAATACGAAGAGCGAGCACAAATTAATGAACAAATTGAAAATCAAGGTAAGTCACATGAAGATAGTGAGGAAGAATACTTACCTCCCTCGCCTGCTGTTCAAAAAGCACGAGGTAGGCCCAAGAAAGCTGTGCTCACAAATGCAAGCAACCCGCAAACCATGAAAAAGAGAGGCAGACCGAGAAAAGAGGCAACCACTGGTGAGTCTCTGAATTTAAAGCAGCAAACGCACATAAACTTTGAACATGAAGATGAATCTGATTTAGATACAGAATATTTTGATAATTCAAGAAACCAAGTTAAAAAGAAGAAGAAAAATTACCAAAAATCTAAGGCAAAGCCTATTGCACAACAAGAAGAGAAGGAAAATGAAGAAGAAGATAATCTCTCCACTTCAGAAGATGAAGTCCTAAATGACGAAAATTTTCAAAATTTTTCAGATGAAGAAAACTTTGTTGATGCAGAAAATATGCAAGAACTTTCGGAACCAGAAGATTTTATAAAAGTTCCAAAAGGAAGAAATGTGAAAAATCCCGAAATTTTTCAAGAGGCAAATGAAGATAAATTAGAGGAAAGTAAACCCCCTCCAGTACCCCCTCCTTTGAATACCCAAGCACATACACAACAAAATGTTGTTGAGTTTCGTGATCAATTAACGATGCGTAAAGACAATTACGCTTATTTTATTGCTACTGACGGTTCCCCACGTGATAATGGATCAAGAGCTTTGTCTAAACGTCGTATTTTACCTAAGTTCAGCCAACTTGAGAAAGGACTTGTTAAAGAAATAAAGAAAGGACAGCAGTATAATTTAGCCCTTCCCATTGAAGCTGATTCTAAAGAAAATTTGTCAGACACTTTAAGCAGTATTAAACTTTTAATACTATCTTTGCATTCAATATCAGTGAGACTAAATTTACGATCTATTAGTATCGCAAAAACTTCACAAGTTAATCACATAGGTTGGAAAGAAATACGTGAAATTCTAATTTCAACTTTTTCGGATTCTTCTACCAAAATTATAATATGTACGGGAATAGTTCAATATCCAACGAAAGAACAGCGAACTCAATTACTTGAAGAAGTACATTCTTCAGCTTTAGGAGGTCATAAAGGTGTTACAAAAACTTATCATCGAATTCGTCAGAATTATTATTGGGAGAATATGAAAATTGATATTCAGAAATATATTCAGCAGTGCTTGCAATGTCAAATTAAAAAAAATTAGTTCGCGTAAAAACTAAAAATCCCATGATAATAACGGACACGCCTGGAACTGCATTCGAAAAAATTTCAATGGACATAGTTGGCCCACTTCCACAAACAACATTTGGCAACGTAAATATCTTAACTATTCAAGATAATTTTACAAAATATGCTGTAGCTCTAGAAATTCTAGACGCGAAAGCTTCAACAGTAGCCGATATTTTTGTTAACAAATTTATATGCATTTACGATTCCCCAAAAGCAGTTTTGACTGACCAAGGTTCAAACTTTTTAAGCAATTTAATGAGAAGAATGGCAAAACGTTTTCGAATTAAGCAATTTAAAACAACAGCATTCTATCCACAATCAAATGGGTCTCTTGAAAGGTCACATCACGTGTTAGCTGAATACCTTAAACAGTTTGTTTCAAAAAATTCCGAATGGGACGATTGGCTTTAATTAGCCATGTTTTCTTACAATACAAGTGTCCATGAAGGTACAAAGTGTACGCCCTATGAATTAGTTTTCGGTAAATTAGCTCGTCAACCATCAAATGAACCACTATCAAACCAAGAAAAATTGCAAACTTATGACGATCACCTAACGAATTTTATAACAAAATTATATGAAATGAGAACTCAAGCGAGACAAAATTTAATTGCGGCCCAAGAAAAGTCAAAAATATATGATCGAAAAGTTAATCCATTAGAAATGAAAACTGGAGACAACGTCTTTTTATTAATTGGAAAAGAACCTAGGAAAAAATTTGATGATCAATATAAAGGGCCTTATGAAGTCCTAGAAATATTAGGAAAAGGAAACGTGAAAATTGACATAAAAGGTAAACCTGCAGTAGTACACGTCAATAGACTCAAACGTTCACACAATACAATGTCAAACCGTTAATAATTAAACGACAAACCCTTATCATTTTAATTTCAAATGGATCCCATCCACTGTCAGCGTATAGACTCTCTTATCGTCGTTTTTATGCATCAAATTGATCTGCTCATGTTATGGCCATATTTATTTCACACGGAAATTTTCGAAAGAAATGACAGTAATATTCCTAAATGGGCACAAAACCTTAGAAGCATACACACAACTCTCAAAAATCTCTCACAATCCTCAAAAATTAAAACCATCTTCTACACTAACTTTTGTTTTCTTTTTACAGGCTTTCGAGAAGCACAATGAACTAAAAACTCCAACTTTCACCTGGCATCTTTTTGATATTATTCCTAGTAACCCCATCTGATGCGACAACCTCGTACATCGATTCTCTTTTCTCGCACTCATTAGGCGTTTACCTTGAGCCTATTATTGATATTCAAATCCTTTCAGATGAATATAATTTTTCGTCTTATTCAGACACGTTTGTCTTATATAATTTCAAGCATCAGATAATAGAGAACTATAACAAATTCATCACAGGATGTAAGAAGAGATCTGACATTTGCAATGGAAGTAGTCACAACATTGATACAAAATCAATAACTTATTTTCTTGAAGAAATGTCGCTAATTTCTATTCAAACATATAATATTTACAGTTCTTCAACAACAAAAAATGATCCATTTTTACAAAAAGTTCAGAACACATTTGAGAAATTATAAGAAAATCAAGAAGCTTCTCTTTATTTACTCGAAGATAATTTATTTCTTATCCCTAATTTGATCTTTCCGAAAATTCTAAATCTTTCTAAAATCATCTCAAGGGTCAAAGACTTTAACTTTTAGAAGCCCTCACGCATACAGTTACAAATTCATGAAACCCTCTAGTTTTTCCCGACTCTTTCCTTAATTTAAAACTAAACCTCTCTACTTCCTTTTTCTTTAACATTCTTCCATTTTCAAAAATTAAACATTTTACGGTGAAAAACTGTTTAATTTTTATGTTAACTATTACTGCACCTGGTCTATCTTAAATGTTTAAGCACCGATACTCAGTTTTAGAACCCTCCCTGCAGAAAATCCATCCTAGACCACACCACGTATTCGTTTTTTTTTTCTTGTTACCCTGGATAGGCAAGTTTGTTTACCTACCTATACAAACTTCTAACCATGTTTTTTTCTCATCTCTCTTTATACTATTAGAAGAATGGTTCTTGCAAAATAATCACTTTTTGTCAATGTAGAAATTATTTTTCTAATAGAAAGCTATATAATTCTTCTTCTCCTTCTTCATAAGTAGTTATTTACACTATACTATGTAAATCCAATTTTACAATTTTAATATTTAACCTCGCAAATACATATGCATCTCTTTTATGATGTTCGGATGCTGACACTGAAATTCTTGAAAATAATGATTGAATATACATAGATGTTCTCGTATATTTTTTTTTATTTTACCATTATTGTTACCAATTAAAGTGCAATTGTATTAAAAAGTACACTCCGCGAAATTTCATTACGTAAGTACCATGATTATAATGACAGTAAAAATTAGCTTTTCACCTTGTTTTCTTTCTTCAAGTACATTTCAGTACAGTTGCACGATTTGTCATATTTTTGTAAATTTACAGGTTATGTATCTCTTCATCTCTTAATTTTTGTAGCAAAATATTTGTACGCGTTTTGGTTTCTTATAATGATAAACAGTAATAAATTAGATATTTTAAATTAGCAAAATGTGTCCGATATGCCAATTAGTAATAACAAAACATTCGAAAATTCGAATTTGGCGCCAAAATTTTGTTAGTTATGGCCCAAAGTAAGACTATCATCGAAAGTAAAATTTCTTAAATACAATTGTGAATAAAACTCAATTTTATTGTGACAACGCTGCATATATAATTAAATCTTACTTTAAAATCTACTACGTCATATAAAAAATAAAAAAATAATAAATTTTATGCTAAAATCAACACCATATATTATATAATGTCATATAGTTTAACTGAATTCCCAATTCCATGTTATCTAAAAATCCAAATATTGCTGTTTCTCTTTTACAGATAACATGGCAATGGAAAGAAACCTCTCGAAATCCTCAGCAGTACAAACCCTTAACGAAATAAGTATCGAATACGATTTTTCGAAACCTATTTTTATTGTACACTAGGTCATAACGCCGAATTTCCACCATTTGAGGCTAAATGCATAATGCATAAAAATAATGTAAAATATTTATATGAAGGTGAGCCTGCATCTACAAAAAAGGCTGCGAGACAAAATGCTGCTCGCCATATGTTAGAAGCGTTAGCAGAAAAATTTATGTTTTGCGAAGAAAACTATACTAATTTAAGAATCAATATTCACGAGAATGTGAATGTGCACATAATTTTAGATGCACAAGTTAGTACAAATCAAATAAAACTTTATAAATGGTTAAACGCATGCGAAAGATGCTATGAGAGAGGACATGTAGCTCCACATTGTTTTCGTCCACGCAGAAACTATAAGTACAATATGTAACCAATGATCTCAAAACATATTTGATATTACATATATATATTTTTTGTATACTTTTATATGTTCTTTTCACGAATATAAACTGACATATAAGAAATAATTGCGTCTATTTCTTTAATCTAGTATTTATGACGACCCTTCTACCATACGTTCGAACGCGGACGTTCGCTCCATGTGGGACTCTGAAGCCCCACCTGACGTATATATATATATATATATATATATATATATATATATATATATATAT